>SRLM01000574.1:286744-304269 GCA_015708895.1 Populus ilicifolia
TAGCTTGGTTGTATTTTTTTTAAAATTATATTTTAATTGTTCTTATGTTAAAAATAAATATTTTTATTTTAATATAAAAAATATTTTTAAAAATAATTAATATTACAGTAACAAATATTATTTAAAATGTGTTTGTTTAAGCTCGTAAAAAACATGAAATACATGATTTATACGAGGGGAATCGCGCGAAACAGACACTTTCTTCACCTGGCACTCGCCTGCAGTGTGAATAGAGAGAACAAGTCTGTGTTGGCTATCTGCCCTTCCATCAAACGGCCCTTAAAGATGGATATTGTCCTGTCGATAAAGAAAAGAAATTGAAGCATTCACATCAGAGGAGCATCAACGACATCAAACACGCCGGACGCAAATCAAAGCTGTCAGGGGATACCCCTCACCTAAAAGTCTTTGCTGAGTGAAAACGCGGCTGCATCCTCTATTTTTTTTTTTAATATATAAAATACTCTTTTAAAATACTTTTTAAAAAATAACCGACAATGATTGTTAGAGTATATTAAAAATATTGTTATGATTATTTTTTAAAGTGTATTTTATGTTGAAATATATAAAAATATTTTTTTATTTTTTAAAAATTATTTTTAAAATTAGTATATCAAAATAATTTAAAATATAAAAAAATCAATTTTAATAAAACAATTTAATTTTTTTAAAAATATATCTTACACTGCATTTCCAAATACCATCATAAAAGCACCGCGTTTTGCAAGTGATATTATTTAACGGGCCCTCAAGTTCGGCAAAATTGAACCATACACGTGTCATTTTGACAAAATCAGATAGTCTCTGCAATCGCGTGTTTCTCAGCTGTCCATGGTCCATCCATTGCTTTAGAAAATATTCTTTCCTTCACTACCCTTTAAAATGTCTACCTTCCTTTACCTCTCTTTGGAAAAAAGGTAAGCACTGGTCCTTAGTGCATTTCAAAATTCAAGTCGCCGTCTCCGTCGCCGTCGCCGTCGTTGTTATTACTATTACCTGCAGAGTTGTTCATATCACGGGGAATAAGCTGTAAAGGAGCTGGAAAGTTTTGTATTTTCCTCCCTTATGAATTCGAAGTTTCAAGGTCGTTGATCTTCATTAACAGTTTATAGTTTTTTATAATATTTAGTCAACATCTAGTTATCGAGGGAGTGGCTAGCACGTAGCAGACACTGCAGGGTTAAAAAGGATTAGTAAAAACAAGAGTAAAAGGCCTTCCTGGGACACCACACAAGGCATCAATCTGTGTGCATGACATTAATTTAAATGGATCATGATTAGCTTTCAAATGCTCGGACACCTTCCCACACGGCCGGAGAAAAGAAAGAGACTAGAAATCACAGGTGATCCCTCGACTTTTTATATCTAGCGATATTATCCTTTATTCTGAGTTGAATAGAATGAACTCCTTTGTCTCGAATAAAAGGTGATTTCAGCCCCTTTATCCAGTCACAGGGCTAGATAAATGCTATTCATTAGGCTGCGTTTAATATGAGCTGGAAAATAAAAAAATAAGATTTAACGATGAAATGTTAAAGGTGTAAAAAATATCTAAAAAATTACTGATGATAATGGACCTCTATGTAAATAAAATTATTTTTATACAACGTATGGTTACATTTTTTTTAAAATGATACACATTTACGGTTCAAAATATAAATGAAAGAAAATACAAAACTACTACAAGATACAATTGAGAAAAAAAGAATTTTCATTGTTGAAGAATACTTTAAAAATTATTTTTTATTTGTATATTTGAGATTATAATTAGAGTTACTTTTTAAGGTATATTTTAATAAAAAATATTAAATTAATACCTTTTATTTTTAAAAAATTATTTTGATACTAGCACAATCTGAAAATATAAAAATATATTAATTGAAAATAAAAAATAATTATTTAAAAAATATTTTTAAAATACAAAAGCATATTATTATTCTTCTACAAAACGTACGCTTACCATCTAATTAATCGAGAATTTCAAATTGACTTTAGTTGTGAAAATAAAGCACGGGATCAAATTTAATCAACGGTAAGCAATCGAGGGATCATGCATAATATTTTACACTGCCGAAATTATAATTTATCAAGTCTTTACAAATTTAATTATAATATTTAATTTAAATTTAATGAATAAATAAATTTAATTTATATATTAAAAAACTTAGCTCAATTTATTTTTATAATATTTCTGTTACTTTTATTTCATTTATTTAAAGGTTCGCTTAATAAATAATTTATAATTTATAATTTTTTAAAATTAGAAATTAAAAAGATTGATTTCTAATTTATTTTTATAGTATTTTTAAATATTAAATTTATTTTTTAACATCTAAAAAATTTCCAAACATTATCTCTTAATTAAATTAAATTAAACTTTGAGGATTTCAACATCATAATTAATTATAATTCCAAACTAAACAACTATTATTATCTGTTTGAAGAAAAGAAGAAGAAGCAGCTCTATTATCATTTTACTTAGCAACTCATCGATAACAAATAATAACCGAGAGAAGTAATTACCAGTTTATCACCATCAAAAGAAATAAAAAAGAGAGTGGAGAAAAGCTCTAAAAAGTCTTCTCATTCCTTTTTTTATACGCGCGCGCGCGCGCGTATATATCTACTAGTAAACAGCTCAATCTCAGCTCCTCTGTCACTTTAAATTGACTTGTTGGCTGGAAAATTTGAGAAAAGCGCTTCTTCCGTGTGCCCTTCATTTCTCTCCTGGCTCGGGTCTAAACAGGTGATTGTGTGTCAAATTATGGTACCTTGGTGTTGTTAATCATCGTTTGATTGTTAATTTAGTCGACGATTTTCGTTTACCAGGTTACTTTTTTTATGCGTTTTTTGAAATGGAAAGTGGATACTCGGACCGACTTGTAGGGTCAGAGATTCATGGATTTCATACTCTTCAAGGTACTGATTTTTTTTCCCCTCTGGTTCAAATTTTTCAAATTGGAGAATTAGATGCTTAGGGCATGGCTTGGTATACACTGGAGAAAGTTTTTTTCTTTTCTTTTCTCATTATCGGTTTGGGAAGCAAAAACACGCCGTAATTTTCTATGTTTTTGGCTTGTTGTGTAGCTTTGCTTTTCTGATATTGTCTGGTTTGGTTTTTGCTCTCTAGCTAGCTGGAATTAGTTGCTTTTTTTGTTGTATATTTTTTCTTGATCTTGTTAAGCTGCTTTTTGCTGCTTTCATTTTGTCGAGCACCCAGTATCTGGTTACGTTGGAGTCATGGGTCGCTCGCATGCTCGCTCTGAGGCATGTCAGTGGGACCAACCAAGCCAACTTAGGTTTTAAAGATGAATTGTCTTCTTCCTTTTTTTCACATATAATTATTTAGCATTCGGGGTTGACGGGAACCCTGTGTGAAGGATTGGAAAAATATGGGCGGATTTTGAAATGGATGCTTTTCTCATAAATTTTGATCGAATGAAAAGATGCTGATGTGCAATGAATTTCAATGGTTAAAAAGGTGAAGAGGAGGTAAATTGAAGAGAGAAAGATGTTAATCATAGAGGGTGGAATAGCAAAACTAGAATTCTTGTCGGGAAGTGGGGTTGGGGAGGACAAGTTGTGTGGATTCATTTACTCTATGCTCTTATTGTTTCCATGGCGAACCATCATTTCTTAGTAGTCTTTCATATATATATTTATCTGGTGTTGCTTATCTAAATGTTTTATTTACTTATTTATTATTATGACAAGTAGTTACACTTGTTCTAGCAATGATAACGTTTTTATATGATAGATTTGGATGTTCCAAGCATAATGGAGGAATCGAGAACAAGATGGCTTCGTCCAAATGAAATCCATGCAATGCTTTGCAATCACAAGTATTTCACCATTAATGTAAAGCCTGTGAACTTACCCATGAGTAAGTATATGTGTTTTTTCAGTTCTTGCATGAATATAGTTGAATGGTTTTGGCCTTGCAAAGAAAATTTTATGATAAATAATTTTTGTTTTGATACAAGCAATATTCTAAAATGCTCAGCCACTTTGAGGTTCCTGCTGAGCATGAGAGTTATGACATGTAATATCTCCATCATTTTATTCTTTTCTTGCTACCATGTTTTTGCAAATTTTAATTACCATATTCATTCATCCATGTCTAATTTCACTGTTCCACTGGTTTTATTTGCTTGTAATCTTACTTTACCTGGTTAAGTTTTGCCCTTCCCATAGTAGAGTTTATTTTCATGCAAATGCTATTGATAATCTGAATGCCGCCTGCCTGATTGATGCTGGTAAGCCTTTCTACCATTCATGTGCAAATGATCAGAACTGGAGCAATGGTCAGCATGGCACTTGCCAAATGGACATATTTCTTGTTGGTTTTGAATGCATCTTGATGGGTCATTAAGATTCTTCTTCCATCAAGTAATATAGAGGGTCAAACAACCCTTCATTTATTAGAGTTTCTCAAACCTTCATTTATTAGAGTTTCTCCGGTTTTGATTTTCTGTAATGTAACAGGTGGCACAATTGTATTGTTTGACCGCAAGATGCTTAGGAACTTCCGAAAAGATGGTCATAACTGGAAGAAGAAAAAAGATGGGAAGACTGTTAAAGAAGCTCATGAACACTTAAAAGTGAGATCTCTTATTTTCTGAAGTGTTATATGTGAACCAACTAGAGGCAGTTTCATTAGCTGACTTTTTTCTTATAATAGATTCTTTGAGTTTAACTTTGAATATATTTTCACAGCTAATAAGTAAAACTCTTCATTTCTAAGATGTTACAAATGGCTTCAGATTAAATTTATGCAGTTTAGTTGACTGACATTGTTCCTCCAAATGGACTTAGTTTATTTTTGAATCTCAGATTGTCATATTATTCTTTAAGATGATTTAGGATGTAGTTAATCAGTGCATCATTATCTGTGCTGTTGAAAAGTCTCTGGTATGATGAATTTTCACTTGTTTCCTGGTGTAGGTTGGTAATGAAGAGAGGATTCATGTATACTACGCACATGGCCAAGATATCCCGACCTTTGTTCGCAGGTGTTATTGGCTGCTAGACAAGTATGTAACAATTAAAGCTCGAATGTATCCATGGCATAAAAAAAAGTTGATGTGATGATTGGTTTAGAGAAGATGAATCCCCCCTCTCCCTCTCCCTCTCGCTCTTCCTCTCTCTTGCTTTGTGTTTCTGGGTTTTGATGGGGCATTCATACTTTTGCTTTCAATTTTGTGTTTGTTACAGGACTTTGGAACACATCGTTCTTGTTCACTACCGTGAGACCCAGGAGGTTGGTTCATTGTTGCTTTTTAAGTGCTTTGTTTTTGAAATTTTGTTGTCATCGACATGTTATTTTTGGTTTTGCATTTCACCAATGAGTCATAGCATGCAGATGCTGGTTGCATATAGCAGGCTTTTCCCCTGGTGAGGTTTGAATGTAGTGCCACATAGAAACTGCATTTCTACATAAAGAATATTTGGACATGGTGCTTTCCTCCGTTCTATTTTTGTTCAGAAAGATAATTATTATTATTGTGAACAAGGGAATTCAATCATACTGTGATTATCATTCCAAGAAGATCCTTAATTTTGTCTACAGATACTTTTTGGGAAAAAGCTTGTAGTTTCAAAGACTAGCACATTTTTAAGCTTCGTTTTATTTATACTTCAAGGAAAAAACCTAGCAGTGTCAAGTACTCTAGCATATTGCTGAGCTTCTTTTTATTTCATGACAGAGGAGGGGTCATATTTTCATTTTGAAATAAGCTGTCTCTGTCTCAGTGTGTGTATTTGTGTGTAAATTTCTGTTGTTGATTCCAGTAAAAATATGGTTGTTTAAACCTTATTCTGTGTTGTGGTTAACTTATGATACAGTTACAGGGTTCTCCAGCCACACCTGTGAATTCAAATTCTAGTTCAGTCTCCGATCAGTCTGCTCCTGGGCTTTTATCAGAAGAATCCGATTCTGGAGCTGCTCGTGGATATTACGCAGGCGAGAAAGATCTTGGTAATATTACAGAACTTGCACATTCTACGTATGTTATAGCAAGAGTTTTCAGTTTGGCAAGGTCTATATGATAAAAATTCACTGTTATGATCTTTATTCTTGGTGGTTTTAAGCATCTAATCCTCAAAATTTTATTCGGCAGTCCATAATCTTTCCTGTTTTTACAAAATTGCATATCATTCTATCTTATTGTTCTCTTTTTATGGAGAGTTATCAGGACCCAGTGATAGCTTAACTGTCATTACTCATGCAATGAGGCTTCATGAGCTTAATACACTTGAATGGGATGAGCTGTTGACAAATGATCCTGGCAATTCAATCTTGCATGGAGGAGGTAACAGACTAGATGCTTCACGTGACAATCATGCAGTCAATAGCTTGGAAATCCATTTATAGTTGTCTGTCTGTATCCTAATTTTTTCCTTTTCTCTTCCTTTCTTTTTTTTTGGATCTTTTGTTTTGATTGTCAACAGATAAGATTCCATCCTTTGACCAACAGAATCAGATTGCAGTTAAGGGGTCTGTAAACGATGTAAGCAGAATAATTTGCAATTCTAAGTTATTTTCCTATATCCTTTTGCTCTACATGTAACCGTTTAATTCTTTCACTCATTTGATTTCGCGTGGCGGTACTTGCAGTTTAGCAGTCAACCTTTTTAAAATATAATCTATGTTCATTTATAATAAAATGCCTGTCAGCCTGTCAAATTTCTTGTGGCAGTGCCACTCTATTCTGCTACTTAGGAAGAAGAAGTTTATCAATTAATTTCCATGCATCTCTTTCCATTATGATTATCAAAAATTCTGAATTCAATTCTTTTAGACCTCTACTGACATCTGCTGTAATGTTGCATTTATTGATGTTTTGGATTTTTCTCAAATTACATCAGTTTGCATGCTTGAGTATAATGTTGGTTAGATATTGGAGTAAAGTAACTGGTTAATTTTCTTTGCAGGGGAGCACTCTTTCAGGCTACCAATTATCAGCAGAAAAGTCTGCGTTGGGCAATTTAACTGAGGCTGTTGTTAGGAACGGTAACACTCAGTTCAGTGGTCCAGATAATGTTTACAGACAGTTAACAACAGATTCCCAAGAATATTTGGATGCTCAGAGGAAGAATTCTGTTGTCCTGGGTGCTGGTGATTCATTAGATATTTTGATTAATGATGGTTTGCAAAGTCAGGATAGTTTTGGAAGGTGGATGAATTCCATCATAGATGACTCTCCTGTTTCCGTAGATGATGCAGTGGTTGAATCTTCAATTTCATCTGGTTATGATTCGTTTGCTTCTCCAGTAATGGATCAACATCAATCTTCTATTCAAGAACAAATGTTTATCATAACTGATTTCTCACCTGCATGGGGCTTTTCAAATGAAACAACCAAGGTTCATTTACTTCTCATACAATCCTCTGTTGATATCCTTGTGGTGTCTATTATGGCTTTAATTCTTTGTTGATGGTTTGGATGTAAAAAGGAGCTGATTTTTAGGCTTTTGCTTATTTGTGGAGAAAAAATTGTCTTGTGAGATGAGATAAAAGTTTTGAAAATTCTTGGTCAGCTGGTATTTCATGGTAACCGGCTGAACCTTTCATGGCATTACGGGATTCATCAATCTGAAATAGAATCAGCCATTAGAAATCTGTTTGAATAGCTTAAAACATCTTCATAAAATAAGAACACAGCTTCTTCTTCTTCTTCTTATTCTTCTTTTTTGTATTTTTGACCTCTATTTAATCTTGGTTACAGATTCTAGTCACTGGATATTTCCATGAGCAGTATCTGCATCTGGCAAAGTCCAATCTGTTCTGTATCTGTGGAGATGCTTTTGTTCCAGCAGAAATTGTCCAGGCTGGGGTCTATAGCTGTATGGTGTCGCCGCATTCCCCTGGACTAGTAAATCTATGTTTGAGTTTGGATGGATCCAAACCCATCAGCCAAATTTTGAATTTTGAGTACCGTGCTCCTTCAATACATGATTCGGTTGTTTTTTCAGAAGTCAAATCCAAGTGGGAAGAGTTCCATCTTCAGATGAGACTTGCTTATTTGCTCTTTTCTACTTCCAAGACCCTTACTGTTCTATCTAGTAAAGTGTCACCGGCAAAACTGAAGGAGGCTAAGAAGTTCGCACACAGAACTTCTAATATTTCTAATAGTTGGGCATACTTGATTAAGTCAATTGAGGACAACAGAATTTCAGTTGCACAAGCAAAAGATGGTTTGTTTGAACTTTCTTTAAAAAACACAATAAAGGAATGGCTATTGGAAAGAGTACTTGAGGGCTGTAAAACCACAGAATACGATGCTCAAGGCCTTGGAGTAATCCATTTATGTGCTATTATCGGATACACTTGGGCAGTTTATTTGTTTTCATGGTCAGGCTTATCATTAGATTTTCGCGATAAACATGGATGGACAGCACTTCACTGGGCAGCATATTATGGAAGGTATGGACATGTTCTTTGTTGTTTTAATTTGCAGTTCTTCTGTGGTTGTTCAGCTTCAGTTTCTTTAAGTGTCTTGAATAAAATGAACTGGGACATTTTTTATCTTCTTCCATTTTACCCTTTGCTTGTCACAGCTTCACTCCATTTCACTACTTCCATGTTATTCTGTTTCTTCATGCCAAAGCAAATCATATACATCTCTCTGAAATAGAAAAACATTGGGCTACGCAAATATGATAGCATTATAAGCAGTCAAGAAAACCTGATGCATGTATCCTAAAGGGCCAGGAGTATATATTAATATTCTTTACTGATTCGAATGTATATCAGTCTCGAAGTAACTGTCATTTTTTCTCCAATTTTGATGATCTATATGTACAGGGAGAAAATGGTTGCAGCTCTCTTATCTGCAGGGGCAAAGCCAAACTTGGTTACAGATCCCACTAAAGAAAATCCCGGTGGGTGCACCGCTGCTGATCTTGCATCTGCAAAGGGTTATGATGGCTTAGCTGCTTATCTGTCTGAAAAGGCTTTGGTGGCACAATTTGAGTCTATGATAATAGCTGGAAATGCCTCTGGCTCGCTGCAAACGACTACAACAGACACTGTAAATTCTGAGAATCTAAGTGAGGAGGAGTTGCATCTGAAGGACACTTTGGCAGCTTACCGCACAGCTGCTGATGCAGCAGCACGCATACAGGCTGCTTTCAGAGAACACTCGCTAAAAGTATACACTAAAGCAGTTCAGTCCTCCAGTCCAGAGGATGAAGCGCGGAATATTATTGCAGCAATGAAGATCCAACATGCCTTTCGCAACTATGAAAGTAAGAAAAAGATGGCAGCTGCTGCCCACATTCAACATAGGTTCCGTACTTGGAAAATGCGGAAGAATTTCCTTAATATGCGTCGACAGGCTATCAAAATTCAAGTAAGTGCTCGCACCCCTGTCATACCGGTTTAATTTATGTGTAGCTGACACCAAAGGGGAAAAAGAGAGGAAACCAAGATAACCTTTCATCTCATGGTAGTGTTGGATGATTTTTATCATCTTTTTGTTTCTGATTTAAAAGTGACTATTATAATTGATGTCGAGTCCACAGCATTCTGAGTCTGCCAGTGGTTCATTTTGGTTTCAAATATCCCAAAAAGCTCACCTGTTCATCTCTTTTATCTTAACAGAATATAGGACCCGAAAAATAAGAAGTCATTAAAACACAACACTGATTTCCTTCTCATTGTTGCATAACTAAGTTAGCATAAGAAATCCAGGAAACTAAGAAGCTGTTTGCATACTTTTTATTCTTTTCTGATTCAAAAGAGATTATTATAGTTTATGTCGAGGCCAAAGCATTCTGAGTCTGCCAGGGAACCATTTTGGTTTCAAATCTCCCAAAAAGCTCACCTTTTCTTCTCTTTCAACTTAATAGAATATAAGACCATAATAAGTGTTCCAGTAATGAATTAAATGCAATGAACATTAAACACGATAGTGTTTTCCTCATTCCTTCTCATAGTTGCATGCCTAAGATATTATTGTTACCCTAGGAAATCCAGGATATTAATAAGTGATTTTCCTTTTGTTCTATTACAGGCTGCTTTCCGAGGCTTCCAAGTGAGAAGGCAGTACCGTAAGATCATCTGGTCAGTTGGAGTGCTTGAGAAAGCAATTTTGAGATGGCGTTTAAAGAGAAAAGGCTTTCGTGGGCTGCAAGTTGAACCTGTTGAAACAGATGTAGATCCGAAACATGAAAGTGATAAGGAGGAAGACTTCTACAAAATCAGCCAGAAACAGGCGGGTGAACGTGTTGAGAGATCTGTAATACGGGTTCAAGCAATGTTCCGTTCAAAGCAAGCACAAGAGCAATACCGGAGGATGAAATTAACCTATAACCAAGCAACTGTACGTGATTTACCTGGAAGTTGCTAGTCTTGTAATTCTGTCTTGCTGATTAATTAATATTCTCTTGTGCTTCTTCAGGTTGAATATGAAGGGCTTCTTGACACGGACATGGTTGAAGGTGACTTATAGGCAATGGTAATCGGGCTTGTAAAATAATATGTGCCTGCATGTGAATATGTAGCAAAAGGAGGTTTATGCACTGTAGTAGCCTGCATATCTTCGTAAATTGTGTAGATTAATCAATTGTGCTCGTTTTACCCATTCAAGCTGTTTTTAACCTTTCGAGAGGGTTATGATGATTCCCATGTTAGTATTAAGTTATGGGCGAGTCCTTGATGGTGTTTTTGGACTCTAGGCTTCTTAGATGGCTTTAAATTGAACTCAGCTTTTGCAATTGTGTGGCTATATAATCCAGTTTCAACATAGTTTAGAAAGTCTGATGGCTAGGAATCTCACTGAATTTTGCCGCTAAAGAAACCATATGATTCGTATTTTGTTGTGATTTAGACACCATTCCGAGCTAGGAAATAAATAGGCATGATATTTTATTTTTAATGAACAGGGACATTTAATGGGAAAATTGAATTTTCGATGTCATTACGAACTAGAAAATTCTACAAATTCGAAATCGGTGATACCTAATGCTATAGGTTCTCGTTATTTACGAGGAAGGGGGGCAAATATATCTTCATTGACATGACGGGCAAATGCACTCAAATATTATATGTACCGAGTGAGGCATTCAAAACCATCAGTATATCGTGCAATGCTACACATGAAAACTTCGATGGGGCGACCATCTTCAGTGTCCAGATTGACTCTCCCCTTACCAATGGTGAAGTGGGGAAGGCCGTGGTAGCGACGCTATACCTCTTCCGCGGCAGCATTGTCCAAATCAACCTTGTTTCTTGGAATGAGAAATGGGACGTATTCAAGTTCTTCATCCGAGAGGATAGCATGGAGCTTCTTCGTGGACTCTGTAAACCTTTCCCTGTTGAAAGCGTCAACAAAGCAAGAAGACTACGATGCCCACCTACACTATGAAAACGTGGCACATTTTGAACATGAAAACTGTGTTTGTTGAATCTAAGGAAAAAATGTTGGGGTTCAGGTGAAGAAATAGAATTTTGTACCAAAATAGATAAATAAATAATATAATAGGATCTGTTTTGGCCTTGCATGATCAAAAATAAATCATAACGAAAAGATCAAACTTTTCCGTCAGCGTCAGATGGTGACCTCTCCTAAAGATGACTAGATTCTGACTTTAACAACGGCTCGTATACTCTTTCATAGATTCCTTCTCCCCTTCGTACTGCTCTAACTACGTGCTAAACATTAAATCAGCATTCGCTTCGCCAAAAGGTTTTATTGTTGCTCTAGAATTGAAAGACCACAAGCAACATCCATCGAATTTTATCATCGTTATCACCTCCCCTGGGAGGTGACTAGTTGTTCGTGGCAGAGGTTCTATATGTCCAGGCCTGTTAAAACTGAAAACCCAAGTATCAACGGAATTTATGAACCTATAAACAGAAGGAAAAAGTCAAATGATACTTCCTTTTCCTTTTTTATTCTTTCATAGTTAAATGAAATATTCACATTAAGATAACAACTAATAATTTACTTGTGCTAACAGGAAAAGATGTAGTTTAACCGGTAAGACTTTAAGTTTGCTTTTTAGATATTACTAGTTTGAGTTTTACAAATTTTAATGTCATTAAAAGCTTATATAGTTATTAATTTTAAGGTCATTAAAAACTTATATAGTTATTAATTTTAAGGTCTGTAGAATTACTATGAGATTACAACTGCCTAAAAATTATGTTCGCAAGAATGAAACTTAAAGGAATTGATGGGGACCTGCATAAGCAGTGGAGCATATGGTTTAATTCAATGCAAAGCAAAGAACCTTATCAGGGCTTGACATGCCACAAATCCTCTTAAAAGAGAGGGGTGCCTTCGGCAACACGAACACAAGTGGTGCATGGTTGTCTTTAGGTCATGCCGTAAGTTGTTGATTTAAGTCCCACAACGAGCGCAATCCTCGTGTTTAGTTGCCATTGTTGAGTTTGAAACCTTGAACAAATTGCTAGTGATAAGCCGAAGGAAGAAGAGGATGATGTCAAGTCATCATGTCTCTTATGTCCTGGGCGACACACATACTACAATGACTGAGCTAAAAGGTTGCGATCCAGCGAGGGTGAGCTGATTCCAAAAACCTGTCCTTAGCTAGTTCAGACATCCATTTTAATAAAAAAATAAAAAATAATAATTGGTTTGGGTTGGTTTAACTATTCATATAAAAAGTGAATCAGATTAATTTCTTATTTTAATCCCTTATTAAACATAAATTTTTCGTATCTTGCTTAGTAAACATGAGGTGCTGGTTCTTCCATGTCGTGAGTTGAAATTATTAATATTTTTTAATTTTATTATTTAATACTGTTTTTAAATTTAATTATATTGATTTGATTGTCTCGGTATCATTATTTTTTATTATATAATAGAATAAAAAATTAATTCATCCTATTAAATTATATAATACAAGCCACATGTTTAACAAGTTAATTAGAATAAATCCTTTTTGTTTTTAACTCACTCCGTTGACAAGATTAGATTATATTATAATAACTTTTATATAATTTAATTTAAAAAAGAGTCAAATTAAAAATTTTCAAAGTTTGAAATTTTACAATGAGTTTAATAATAATATAAAAAAGTTCAACAAGATATTATTTTTTTATATTCCAATGAATTTTAGCCAAACCTGCGGCCTAGAATTAGCTAATGAGCTAGCGAAGGAAAGGAAAACTACAAGAAAAGGGGGTTCAATTGCTCTCCTTACAAGAGGTGGGGATGTATCAGTTCATGTTTGTAACTGTGATGCAATTGCTCTCCTCAATATGTTCTGAGTTAATGTTTGTAAATGTATTTTTTTATCTGAAAATATATTGAAATAATATATATTTTTAATCTTAATAATAATAAATATTAATTTAATTTTCTTTTTAAATTATGATCGGCACTCTCAAACAGTGACTAGGTACTAAATTTGAATCCCAGCAGAAAATTCATCGATTTTCCAAATCTCTTGTAGTACTTGGTGTGGACTACAGTATTTAAACTCGAATCCATCCAGGTGCAGTGTAGTTGACAATATAGAAATTGAAAAAAAAAAAAAAATCAAATTCCATTCAGCAAACAAAATTCCAAATTTGCATCGGAATTGATCAGCTTTAGCTGTCAATTCAGCTTAACAAAATAATTTATAATTAGCTGCAGTGGTATTTTCAATCTATAAAATTATAAATATTATTCAATATAATTAATTTTAGACAACAGACTTGACTCCCTTCAGGTTAGGGATAGCATGATGCACGATGTTTATGAGATTCAGACTGTTGATTCATTTTGACCTTGAAATCATTGATTTAGATTTCTTTATAACAAAAGTAAATAACTGGCAGTTTTTTTATTAAAAAAAAATTACGACCACCCACTAACAAAACTTGCATGGATAAAATCTTAACTATTAAAATGCAGCATGAAAGTTTTGAATTTTAAAAACATTACAAGTCATATTGCCCGTTTGTGGAGAGCATAAGTAATTTTTATTTTTATATATTTTTAAAAAGTATATTTGTTTTAAAAAATATTAAATTACTATTTTTTTGTTTTTTTAATGTGGTAATGACGTGGAAAAAAATATAATATAAATTATTTTAATATTTTTTTTAAAAAAAAAGCCACTCTCGAAGAACATCTTGCATCATGATTCCTGCCATGAATTTACTATTTACTGTTTTAAAAAAATCATTGAATTTGAGTTATGGCTATGGAAGTCTCTGTCTTTAACTTATTTTGAATCCGCCTAACAATGACTCGGTCAAAAATCTTCACCAGCTACATCATCTCGTTTGTTGTATAAAATGACTAGTCAGTTGATTCAATGGAATGACAGCAACAACTCCTTTCTTTCCCAACAAAGTTACAAGGTCGTGGTTGGTGGCCTGGCTGCAGATCGAAGAAAAATCTAGTTAATGCACTCCCAACCATCAGTTTCCTTTCCCCTTTCTTTTATTATGTTTCCTAGATCGAAGCTCAAGCCAGCCGATGAGCTCGTGCCAGGAATAAAAGCACTACGAGTCTACAGTCATATCTCAGAGCCATCCGCGACGATAAGATGACAAGTGGCAAGCCTACAAATGGATCCCTCATTCCGGTGTCTGTGAGATGGCTCGATCAAGTTTTGCGCCCGAATGCTATCCAAAGCATTGAATGAAGCACTGAGAAACTCTGCTATGAAAGTCTACAATGAGAACACATGTGTCTGAATGGGGAACAGAGTTTCTGTACACATCAATCTGTGTTTTAAGAAGACATGTGAGAGCACAGACGGAACATGATAGGATAACCCAAAACAAGCCAAAAAAGAAGCCCGGACTGCTCATTCCAAGACGGACAATAGTGAGGTTTCAACAATGACAATTACCCCATTGATCCACAGAAAGTAACAAACTGTCACAAAGATTGGTGCAATATTGTTCGATAAGCTTCAATTTCACAATGGCTGAGTTACCAATCAAATGTTACTACAGCTGCCAATCCTTCGACAAATAAAACCACTACAGACAACAAAATTCCATATTCGATGTACTTGTAGTAAGATGGTGCAAAAAATGATGGAAAAACTCCAAATGAGTACAAGGCCAAATGTTACTCCCGATTCTACTTGATGTATTGAGACATCCACTTGAAGCCATCACCATATCCCATCTTGCGGACAATACTGCACATGAAAACCTCGAGAGGACGGACATTGGAGTCCACAAGATTCACCTTCCCCTTGCCAGTAGTGAAATTGTTGAGCCCAAGATGATAACGAAGCTCATCTTCTGAAGCTGCATAGGGAATGTCGATCTTGTTGCCTAAGATCAGAAATGGAACATTAGCCAAGGATTCATCTGAAAGGAGGGCATCCAGTTCCTTCTTTGACTCAGCAAACCTCTCCTTGTCATTGGCATCCACTAGGTATACCACCGCATCCACCTGTTATGGAGGGAAAAAAACAACTATGGTTTATACTCCAAGATCTCATATTATTTAGACGTTCCAAACATTGTCCTTGAAAGAAGCATTGATTCTTCACAATAAATGAGACAGAACAGAGAATATCTACTTGTACTGGAAATTTAGCCACTTGGAGAAACAGCAGAATCATTGGGTGCAGGAAATAACTTGGGACTTGAATTCAATTAAAACATAGTTAGTCCATACCATTTCCAACCAATGAGCTCAACACCATGTTCATTATTCAGTTATAACATCTAAGTGAAAGACTCTCCTAGGTCAACTTCATAAAGCACTACCATAAAGCCCAGAATAATTTCTTGAAAAGCTACTATTGGAACACCTAAAAACAAAGAGGTGCTATCAGCGAAGCTTCAAATATTGATGTTGGCCTCCCATGAATCAGATAAACACAAGCAAAGTTTAGCTGGGATTATGAAGGCACAACAAGACAAGTGAGAAGGGAAATCAGATATCTTTTCACCTAGAGAAGTCAACCAGCTGAAAACAAAGTTGCAAAAACCAGTTTGACAACAGGTGCGAAGATGGTTTTAATATGTAACTCTGCAAGGCAAAGCATGCATAGATGTCATCACAGCTAACAATAAAACGACCAAAAACGTTAGCAATTTCATCAGTTCAGCTCACAACCAGATCTATCACAAACCAATGACATGCAGGACTGGAAAAGACAGCAACTAGAAAATACAGTTGCCTCATTCCAGATTCATGTGACATAACAACGCATCGCACAATTAGAGGAAGCAAATCGGCAGATCTAATCACATCTTACTGGCAAGAAAATCGAGAGATTATAGTCAAAGCACCCTAAATCACACCATTGTAAAACCGAAGTAGTTGTGTCATTCGACAGTAACAAGTCATCAACAGCATGAAATGAACAACATGCAAAAGTAACAAATTCGAAGTACCCTCCAATCAACAATCACCATTTTTCTCCATCCATTTGACAAACACAAACTTTATTCTTGCGTATTAGATATTTAAAAACTTTAAAAAATCGAAGGCCCGGAATGCGATTCAACAAGAAAAATCAAGAAAGCACATAATCATAAACAAATCAAGCCAAGAACAATAACATCGAGTCTAGAGGAACAAAAGTTAACCTTGGCGTAGTAATCCTTCCAAACACGACGGGCAATTTGGTGACCACCCAGATCAAAAGCCTTGAACTTGATTTTTCCAATACTCAATTCCTCTGATGTTGGATGCTGGGTGGGTTGATGCTGTACCAATCTCTATAAAACAACAGATCCCATGTTCAATAAACCAAACCAGAACAATCATATACCAATAAATAAATATGCAAACTTTATATCAAGAAAGAAAGAAACCAAGACCTCGTCTTTTAACATGTGGAGAAGGGTTGTCTTGCCAGCATTATCAAGACCCAAGAAAAGAATCTTGGCTTCCTTTTGCCATAAACCAAGAGATGCAAGAACCCCATAAAACCAATCTAAAAGAAACATCTTTCTTTCTTGATTCTTGATGGGTTCTTCAGATTTTTCGTGAGCCAAAGAGGACCAGTAATAAATAATAATAATAATAACTGGTGTACTCGGAAGAGGGATCTAATAAATAAAAAGATGGTTGGATATCTATGGCTAGGGACCAGAATGAATGGGGTGTTGAAAAAACAATAACTGGGACTTGGTGATGACACGAAGACGAAAAATTATTATTTATTCAAAAACCACCCCTCTGTCAATTCCTTTGTCGTTTTCTATTTTTCTATCAGCCTAATGGCTTCCTCACTCGGCGTTACACTCACCATGGCTGGCTACCCTTGGCTTGGCTCGACCCAAGGGTTCGGTGAGGTAATGAAATGACGAGTTTTAACCTCGTCGGGTCGGATTGTGAACGGGTTCGCTTCTCGCATTGGCCCTTTTACTGGAAATAAAATATAATCCAGATTGGTCTAAAACTTGAGAATGATAGTCAAAACCTGTATAGAAAAAACAATGCCAGCAAAGGTGCATGATTGGTATCTAAAGTTCAATTTGTTAGTTTTTTTTTTTTTTTTATTTTAGATTAACGTGGGTGTCCGGGCCAGCTTTCGCGCACCACGACTAATCCCACGGGCCCTGAAGTTAACGACCATGTAAA
>SRLM01000574.1:304517-499881 GCA_015708895.1 Populus ilicifolia
ATATATATAATAAGAACTTCAGTTTTCTTGATTTTTTAAGCGCGCAACAACATCAGATAAAACATCATTAGGAATAAAATTAAAATTACAATCAAATTTTATAAGTGCTACGCCATCAAATTATCTTCATCTAGTTTATATAATGTTATTAATAATGTAAAATACTGGTTACACAATAAAAATTAAAAATTAATTTTTTTACCGTGTCATACCATATCCAATGCATTTTGCTTTGACTGGACCTGGTTCCCCTAGAACAATAGAGAGTGATACACTATATATATATATATATATATATGCATGGAGAAGAAGAAAATTAACGAAGTGATACTTTTTATCACTTTACATTTCAAACGCAACTAGTAGTTGAGTCCATGAATAATAAATGATGTTTTTTGTATTACCAAATATTTATTTTACGTGATTCATTTTAAAAATAGAAGTATCCACAAAAACAAACAAGAACTGAAAAAAGTTTCTATCAAGACTAGATATTGAATAACTTGTGGGTAGTTTTGATTCCCACCATGTTTTTTGGCGTGAAAGGTGGAAAATATAATCATTCTGATAGTTGGTAAAAGTTTTTTAGTTTTGATCATTCATCGGTACATATACATCTCATGTATTTTATTTTAATCGTGAATATTTAAATTAGTTTATATATATACTAATTAATTTATCAAGATTTTAAAGTTAAAAATCATACAAACCTTCAAAAAATATAAAATTTACAATATTCAAAATAATAATTTTTTGAAAAAAATTTAAAATTTAACATGTTAAGCTATGTTTATTAATTCATGTACATTCTTTTGTGTACACCTGGGCATCTACCCGCACTCAATTTTTTTTTAAGCGCAGAGCACCAACATTTCCATAACAATACACTAAATACCATCACAGACTAATAGTAGATATCAATGTTTTTCATGAATGGTATTTACTTTTCTTTACTCGCCATCCTTCTCTATCTTTATTTTATGCGCCGTAAGATATTTGAAACGCCATTTTATATATTTACGAGATAATTTAACGTGTTCTAATATCTATAAATAGCTATGATCTGGCACACCGTACGCAAAATATTACTCACCCCACTCAACCATTCAAGAATAACTTGTTCATGCAAGTGAGGTTCTAGCCTAGCAGTGGAAGGGGCTTGTCTCCTTTCTCTGTATCAGGGGTTCGAACTTCACCATGCACGTCTGTCACCCCCGCGGTGCCTTACCTCTTCACTGGGCTTGCAGGATGTTCAGTGAACCGTGTGGATTAGTCGTGGTGCGCGTAAGCTGGCCCAGACATCACACGTCAAAAAAAAAAAGAATAACTTGTTCATTCCATATATATTTCTCATGCTCCTCGTATTATTTATTTTTCTTACATACTATTAACTCAAACGTCCAAGCATCTTATATTTTGATATAGAACTTGTCTCCATGTAAACAACAGAGCTTATTCATTTCAGAACATAAACTACAAAAATTTCACGGCTTCAGCAACTGTAAAACGCAGCAACCACATTATGTTTGATTTCGGAAACACATAAATTAATACTGAATTAATATCTACTTCTGGTCTAATGTACCTGGCACGTTGCCTACGAGGAATATCTATCAACTCTGAATTATAATATAAATGTTGTTTTTTTATTGATGATATATTGCAAAAATAATCGAAGTCAAATACATTCAACAAAATCAATTTTTTCTCCCAACAACGAAAACAGCAGGAATTGAAATAGATAATTTAAAGCTTAGATTTCAATTAAAAAATTCACTCAATTCTTTTATTATTTCTTGTTCGAGTTAAATATTATTTTAACTCAAGGGAGCGAGACTCTTGTTGTTTTATTTAAGCTGTGTTCTAGCTTTAAATTTAAAGAAGAGTTTAAATATACTGGTTAGAAATAATTGTTACTGTTGAGACATGGAGAAAGTGTTTTATTTGAATAAAAAACTATAATTTCTAATTTTTCCATTCTAACTCAGATTACCATGTTTCCTCTAAGAAATTGTTTCAAGTTAGTTCCCGGGAGTATAAATTTCCCTATAAACAATAAATTTTGAACTATAACTTTGTAAGAAATTACTTGTGCTTATATATATTTGCAAAAACAAAACAACAACGTAAATAAATAAACTTGTAAAAGTTGCGGCAGGCGCAAAACCAAACATCAAATGAGGCGTTTGTGTCGTCAGTGAGAAGCTGCATGGGCCAAGTGCTCGAAGCCCACTGAAAACCCTGCATTTGAGTTTTACATCAACAAAGCCCCGTAAGTGGGGGCCGTCTTAGGGCAGTTTTTTTGTGACAATCGATTTGTATAAAGTGACCAGAGAATTAGGGTTTGGCCTTGCCACTTATCATCTCGCCTGCATCCACTATTCGCTATCAGGTCTGCGATTTCATTTCACCATCGACACCCTCTTCCTGTTAAAAAAGCAGATCAAGTTGTCTGCGTGTGATCATTGACTGTTTCGTTTTCGTTTTGCAGAGATGGCCAAGTCAAAGAATCACACAGCACACAACCAGTCCCACAAAGCTCACAAGAATGGCATCAAGAAACCCAAGAGGCATCGCCACACCTCCACGAAAGGGGTACTTTTCCTCTCTTGTGATTCTGTGCGTTTTTTCTCGCTCTGTAG
Source organism: Populus ilicifolia (assembly GCA_015708895.1). Taxonomy (NCBI): domain Eukaryota; kingdom Viridiplantae; phylum Streptophyta; class Magnoliopsida; order Malpighiales; family Salicaceae; genus Populus; species Populus ilicifolia. Next base: position 307,160 of record SRLM01000574.1, read on the forward strand.
TGTTGTTCTTGAAATGGGTCTCTTGTGTGTGTAGATGGACCCAAAGTTTTTGAGGAACCAGAGATATGCAAGGAAGCATAACAAGAAGTGTGGTGACTCGGCCACCGAGGAAGAGTAGAAACATTGCTTTCTAAATGGGCACTACTATACCTTTATAGTGTAGTGTCTCCATGTTACTTGTTCTGGTTTTTATTTTCCAGTAGTTGGCTGTACTGTCAAACTAGAAATTTCGATTTTGGATCTTAGCTACTGATGTTTGTTTAAGATTCTTAAAGCTTTGGATTGTTATTCGATGAGTATGTTCTTGTTTCAACATCTTCGCTTTTTTATTGCTTATTTGGTACGGAGTAGTAAGATTTTTTATCCTTTTTTTTAGATTTAGGTGATAGATCAATTTATTGACATTGCTGTGAGTTGTGTTATTCTGTTGCCAAGTTGCATGTTTTATTGGTCAAGCGACGGCAAAACTGCATTGCATACAGCAGTGCCTCGTTAAATTTACTTGACAACAATTCTCGTAGGCTAGCTGGTAGAATGGTTCTCCCATTCAGTAGTTACCAGCTTACTAGTATGGTTTTCCTGTTCAGGAGCAATGCAGTTTCTGGTTTTTAGGAGTTCGGTTTATTACAGTGAGATGCTTCACCTTTGATGTCAGTTGTCAGCAACGTATTTAGTTTGGAAATTATTTATTCTGGATCAAGCTATAGAAGCTTGAGTGGTAGTTTGATGATGGTTTTTGCCTGTCGTGTCATAGAGATCTTCACTGTCTTTTAATCCCAATTTAGGTAAAGCTGTTTTCTGTCATGATGGTGGCCAATTAGCCAATCACATATTAGCCTTATGGCTGTTGCTTTATGTGAATGGTCAGTAAGCTCACCGAAATTAACTATGGTAGTGGCATTTGATAGTGAACTGAAATTGTGGTTTCACGTTAATGTCTCAGACCTACATATCATCAATGATAAAAAAAAATTCTGAGTTTTGCCTGAACTGAATTTGTCATGAAACTACCGCATTTCTTCATTCGTATTAAGAGGGGTGAAAAAGGAATTGTGCGTTATGTTTCCTTTTGATCTGCTGTGCCTGTATCTGATGAAAACGATTCTTTAGTTGAGTTTCTTTAACGTTTGTTCGCTCTTTTATTATTATTATTATAACAGATATAGCAATGCTGTAGATTATAAGATGATATGAACTTGAGAACGAAATGACGCTTTTTTCCTGGAATGTTCAGGATATAACTTGTGACGCAATTGCCTTAAGCTTGCGATGCCTATGATTTCTCAAAGACTCGTATTTTAGCCACGAAATATGATTGATGTGTTTTACGTTTAATAATAATAAATGCACTGGTTTGCAACCCGGGAAAAAAAAAAGTCGCCCGCTCCTTGGTTTCTTTAGATCAGTGGAAATAGTGTGGCCTCTTGGCTCAAAGGCAGACGGGGCTTGGAGATGCTAGTGGCGAGAAATATTCGAGCTACCGTGAATAGAAATAAGCACCAGCTGATTCTAGCACCAAATCAGAGGAATTGAGTAGCTACAGCTGTGCTCACATGAAGTTTGGTTTTCATGGATGATTTTGTTGTGGATCTCAATTATACGTGGAGGGAGTTGTTGGAGGGAGTTGTTTCCGGGCATACCTGATACAGTTGTGTGACATACAGCGATGATTTAGCAGCAGCTACTGGGTTTGGGCGTGGACTGACCTTTCTTAAGAGTACTGTTATACGTGTCAATATATATGTGTGTGTGTGTGTGTGTGTGCAGGTATGGAAGTGCTGTGGGGTTGTCTCATCCTGAACATAGATGGAAGAACCCGGAAAAAAAGTCTGCTATCTCAATACTTGATGGTCCCGTTCCCTGGTAAAAGCAAGTTAATAATATCGTTGAGAGATCTTGTAATCTGGCTGCCACGTGCAGAGAGCAAGGGTAAAGTAAAAACAACAACAAAACCTCAAGGATTCTTGCAAGCTGAGAGTTTCAATGGAGTAGATTATAGTCTCTGTTCAACTGATTAGAATCAAAACCATTTTCAGAATGGAAATAATATATGAACCTGAGAGACAATAAACCAACAGCGCAACTTCTGAAAGATTTCAGGCTGTAACAGGTGATCTCTTGATGATATTTCTTGTGGCAGTGTACCAAAATACGTGGGTATGCATGCTCCTTCATACCTCCTAATACAAGCAAATTTTCTTCGAAATTTTGCCTGCATGCTCAAACAGCAACTGGTTCACTTACTGGGCCTGGAACATGAGCTTTAACCTGCCCGATAAATTAAGAACTTCTGTCACGAGGTTGAAGGTGGAAGGTGCTCTCCTCAGCTTAACAAATACGTGCAACCACCAATCGTGGGTGAACATGTATCAGGATCAGACAGCTGTTTGCTGAAAAAGTTGATATGCTAACAACACGCAATAAATTGCAAAGAAATTGTAGTGGGGACTTTTTCTCACGGGACATCTATCCACCACCTGTTTGTCAGCACACACGCAATGTCTCTTCGGTACATTTAAAGTTCAAAGACGAGTTCATATGAAATAAGAGAATAACCCCGGATGTTATCTCAACTTTGTAATCATGAAGGCGCATGTGATTTGTTCTTCTGGAATTGTTTTACCATATAGCACAAAAAACTCAAACAAATGAGATGATCATGCCTGTGCTCTGTGCGCGCGTGTAGGTGGGTACCCTTTATTTTATGGCATGCAAGATGTTAAAATTATGTGTTCATTCAGAAGCTCACCTTTGCTGATTTGAAAAGTTCATCGAGAACTTCGGATAGAGTTGGGTGTGCATGGACTGCAAATTTTATGTCCTGCATTGTGCAAATTATAATTAGTTCCCAGATGTCATACGCTTACACTTGTTAGAATGCACGCATGTACAAAACTGAGATCTGAAGAAGCATTTTCAAGACCAACGGAATAGAGACGTGAGTTATTAGTTGCAGCCTGGTAATAAACTTCCAACATCTCATTAAGTAGTTCATTCTAAAGGGCATTTCACACCATAAATAAAGATGCAGCTGCATACCTGAATACGAGTGCCCAAAGCTATTGCATTGGATGCTTCATGGATGAGATCTGCAGCGTGCAACCCAAATATATGCACTCCAAGTATCTCTCCGTTGTCAGGTCTGTATATCAACTGCAAGAAAGTTAAGGAGTACCAACCATGGAAGTTAGTGAGAGAAGATTAATCAACAGAGTCAAATAGAACTGAAAGGCTTGCATGTAAACATGAGAAAAATACAGAAATGATGTACAAAGGCAAATTTATTGGATTCAGAAAATCAGCACGCTCCAAATTTCATGATGCTCATCACCTATGCAAGAGATTGTATTAGATCCAACAGGCATAACAAAAGAGTCAAAAGTTCAGGTACGACCAGAGTAGCTTTGGAAAGAATCCCTAGCTATACACCGAGAGGGGATGGCATCAAGATTGATCATTCAAATTATGTTTGCACAGCGCATTGAGGAAGGAGAACAGTTATGAAATCTAACCTTAGCTATCCCTTCTCCTTCATTTTCTGCCAAGGCCTTTGTGTTGGCTTTGAAACTCGTCCTGGTGACACTTACTTCAAAACCCTCCTTTTCAGCTTTCTCCCTTGCCTGAGGCTGAAAATTATAGTATTCAGTCAAAATTTCATGTGTAAAGGTAACACAAAATAAGAAATTTTGTTTGCAACCAGTAAGGAAAGAAACAGAGAAAGAGGATGCAAGGAATGCAATTTGTTTGTATAGAAGTAGAATTCAGCTAACTTTATCATAAATCATGAAGTAACTAGAGCACAATAGCATATTTATAGAACAAAATGCACCTGCAAGATTTTAAAATTTACCTCTGTCAATCCAACCATACTGATTTCAGGATGAGTGAAACAAGCTGCCGGAATGCTTAGATGATTCAGCACGTGATCCCTTCCAGTGATTTTTTCAACCACTGTGTCAAGAATTCGAGCAAAAGATGAAACACTGTAAAAGGAAGCATCAGATTTGAGGTGACAAAAAACTGATCCGCTTGCAACTAACCTGAAATTCCTTGTGCACTAGCTGCATGAGCAAGCATCATCTTACCATTAGCATCACCAATGCAATACAAGTGAGGAACCTAAAGAGTTGAAATTATTAAAAAAGATGTTAGTAATTATTTGCAACAGCCATACATTAAACTGTGTTCATGAGAAAATAATTTGAACTAACCGGATTCCCCTCAAAATTAAGCACTTGCATACGCTCATCAACAGGAACAAAACCATTTTTCAATGCTACCTGGACCTGTGGGAAAGAGAGAGAAAGGTTAAAATCATTTCTTCTTCCTGGTGACAAATCTATTTAATAAAAGCAACATTAACATCATAGGATACGTACATTGTCCAAGCCAAGACCTTTTGTGAAAGGAGCTCTTCCAGTTGCAATTAATGCTGCATCTACCTATTGTGAAAGCAAGATCAGAGTTACGGAAATGTTTAAATTAGGGAAGCCCATGAAAGTGATGGTGCCTGAGCTGCAGGAGGTGACAGAAAATTATTGACATGAAGGCCAAATTTTACATCTAACCACAGTTCAGGCTTAAACATAACAGAGTTCCATCTGTAAATTAGCCACCTTGTGTTCAACAGATATATGGCAATACAAAAACGATGCTCATTGACTAAAACTCATTCAATAAGTTCATGATGTAGCTCAAATATTTCATGGAGGCATATGACTGAAGTTAAAAAACAAAAACAAAAAAATACCCGAAGAGTTCTACAATTTTGACATGGAGGTCTTTTCTCCTCAAAGAGCATATCGAAGTGATAGGTTTTTTAGCAATCCACTTTGCTCTGCAGAACAAAATAAGAATGGATGCTACCATCCAACATCCTGACCTCATTTACAGTTTGTTTGGGAAGGAAGTGAATGGAGGGAAAGAGAAGGGAGGAAGGGGTAATGAAGGTTAATGGCATCTTCACCTTATTTGGTGAGAGAATTTTCAATGGAAGGGAAGGGGGGGCATTCCCCTCCAAAGTATCACACCCAGTTTTGAGTAATGGAGGGGAAGGAAGTAGCTATATGATTTCTTGATATTAACTTACTATTTTAACATTCTTCCTTTTTGGAAAATCCAATTTTTAATAAATAAACTTGGTCAACCTTATTTTTCACTTCCTCCTTACATTTAAAATTCATTATCTTTTATGTCCTTTCTATCAAACAAAGAAAATTTATCTCTTCCGTGCCCCTTCTTATTTATCCAAACAATAGAAGGTAAATTTTTTCCAAGGCCTCCCCTTTCCTTTCACTCCCCTACTATCACAATTGTGTTTCCAAACAATAATTGAAACAATTTACATTACCTCCAAAGTATCTTTGGGTTCCTTGGTCTTGGCATCAATAAGCTCAATGGTGACTGGTTTCCCATTTCCAGCTGGGGTGATCTATGAATAACACAAAATAAGATGAAAGTGATGGTAGGAATGAATGAAGAAAATAAATTTTGGCAGTCTCTGAAAGGAACAAACAGCTACACATATATGAAATTATGATAACCTTGGTTGCAAATACTCCCGTGTGATAGTCAATTTTGCGTGGATTAATTAGGACCCTTTGTGCCAACTTTCCAATCTCAGGATCAAATCCAGGCATGAGCTGATCGAGGGCTTCAACAAAGGTGACCTGCAAAAAAACCCACTCAATGACATCAACTATCAGCAAAAAGAAGTTCAGGCCATCAAAATTTGATGCTGAGATAAATAATCTGAACAATAACGGTGCCAGATAGTTAAATTGATCAATAAATACAAGTTACTAGTTGGCACTACCCACTTCTTTATATAAAAAACAAAAAATCAAATCAAATCAAATTTAAATACATGAGAATCTAAACTGCAAGCTATTCTTGAATTCAAGTTCCACTCACTGAAGCATTAGGCATGACACTGATGCAACCATCTACAGAACAAACATCTCATACATGTATCGTTTAACAAAATTTAAGTACATGAGAATCTAAACCGCAAACTAAATCATCTACCAAGAATCTGCGAAGGTGGAACTGAGATAGCTTATCAGCTAGTAATATATACAATTATTTAGATTGGAAAGCTCGGATCATATTGAGCTTGCATATAAGCACTGAAGAAGTTGGGAAGGTTCTTCCCATGCAAAGCTGGCTTCCAAGCAGTGGCAAAGTCAAGTGTATAATAAAATCTTGAAATGAGAAAGGGAAGAGGTAAGCAGCAGTTATTAAACAACAATAAGAGGGAGGGGAAAAAAAGAAAAAAACTTGGTGTTTGCTTATCATGCTGATTTTTCCCAGAAGAATGATCATCAGCAGCATTTTCTAAACGGATCTCAGAAAAAACAAGTAGAAGAAAAACAGCAATACCTCACTTCCAAGCGCAGTATACACGTCACTGAATTCCAGACCAATATAACCACTTCCTACAATTGCGATCCAATCAGGAACAAACTCCAGTTTGAGTGCATGGTCACTTGTAATTACAGTCTTCCCTGAATGTCATTACACAGAAATTAGAATATTCCTTGTCATACTATCAGCAGGGATGACACTTTATCCACAAAATGCATGACAGGCTCCCATATTCTCGAGGAAGATGAGGCTAACAAACATGCTTTCTGCAAATCACAATACCTGCCAGGCTGTTCGTAAATAATTCTTACCAAGCTAAATGCTCTTCTACTACATAAGTTTGCCAAACATTTTGCGTCTTCTTCCTTTAATCGATGTGAAAAGGAGTATTGAAAAAGAGGATCAGCATCATCTTTCAAGAGGTTTCGCATCTTATATGATAAGACAAACCCCTGATATTTAAACTGCTTTAGATCAAACTTTTAACAAGAATGTTTGATCATTGTGTGATAATGAAAAAAGAGAGAATATTTACCATCAACTTCGATGCCTTCGGGCACAAAAGGGACAGAACCAGTAGCAACGATTATATCTTTAGCAGTCACTGTGTTCCCTGGAGAATCATCAAGTTTCCCATATCGCACTGTTTGGGGGCCCTGTACGTATCGATAATAAAAAGCATTGGAATTAGTACAAGTCCCGAATGATATCACTATAGAACATGACTAAAAAAAGTTGTATTCTGTAAACTAAGCAAATAAACTTTGTTTATGGCGCTAGCACTTCTGTATGACAGAATGTTAACTCACCAAAATCGAGCCAAAACCGGTCAATATATCCACACCCAAGGCCTTCATTGAGTTTGTTAAATTATTACGAATTTTCATAGCAAGATTATTAGCATGATCTGCCACTCCTTGTCTATCATATCCAGCAGCTGCAACCTATTCACAGATTCCAGAAATGAACAGCACCATGTCATAACATCGTTTTCCCATGATGATCCACATAGACACGCAAAAAAAATATAGTGAAAAACTCTATTACCTGCAAACCCAAAGCTTTCATGTGATGCTCGCTCTGTAGTTCACGCATCCGCCCACTTACAGCTAAGAGTGCTTTTGAAGGAACACATCCTCTGTTCACACATGTCCCCCCTACCACATCCCCTTCAATGATAGCAGTTTTCAAACCCTGTAATTATTAAGTTGTCAAAATCCACACCCTTCTACACAATTCAAATAGCAACTAGTAGCATATAAATAACAATAAAGCAAAACCATAAAGAACTAGCATGTTTGTGTGTGTGTGTCGTAGTACTCAGCATGATCAATCCAAGCTTGTACAGTTATCAAAGGCATAGTTAATTTAAGCTTGTAAACTTAACCAGCACTAATTCAACAAAACTGAAAGCTCAAAATCACTACAGTTCAAATAAAATTAAAAAAAAAAGTGAGAATCGCGAACATTCAAATAAAATTACAAAGTAAAAAAATAAGTTGCACTAAAGCATGGATAATCTAGCTTCTATACATAACTAGACACAAAAAATAAATACAAAGCTGGAAATTAATGTGATTAAAAAAAATTATACAGCTAAGATCAATTAATATAAGCTTTATCTAAATTAAATAATGAACCCAAGGTTCTATACTTGATTTAAGTAGGAAAAAAAAGACGGTTTAAAAGTTCACTACCTTCTCAACAGCGTGAAGTGCGGCACCATGGCCCCCAACACCAGCACCAATGATGATCAAATCATAATCAAAAGATTTTGGTGCGCTTCCATTGCCAGATAAAGAAGCTGAGATTGCATTGTTAATTTTCTTAGAGAGAGTTTTATTTTGGAGAGATTGGGAGAGAGAGAGAGAGGAGGAACCTAAAAAGGCTTCTCTTCTAAGACCGCAGAAACGGAGATTTATATGCTGAGGAGGAGGAAAACGGAGAGCGTGATTAAGTGTGTAGTTTGATTTGGGAATGCTTGAGGCAGTCGCGGATTGAGAGAGCGAAAGAGTGAGCGAGGATTGCATTTTGAAATGTGAGAGAGTTTTTCCAGAGAGAGGGGAGATCTGAGGGAGAGGGGAAATGGTGATATAATATAGTAGTAGGATGATTTTATTTTTTTTGTTTAGAGTTTTTCGAGGGAGAAGGAGAGGGGGCTCAGAGAATCCCGTCGAAAAGGGCGGAGAGATCAAAGAGCGGCTGATGAACTACCTTTGCTGTCTTCCTTTATTTTTGTTGTCGTACCTGGACGTCTGTAGCATGGTGCGTACTGATTTCTTTTCTATTCACAAACTATGGAGTAGGTCCTTAAACTGTTTGTTTCTGTACATGTAGATCCTTGTTCTTTTTTCTATACCAGTGCCAGGGAGACATTGGCATGTTTTCTTATAGGTCGAGGGTAAGATTGGACTGGCCCAGGGAAAAGAGACCCAGTAAGAACTTACCCAGTGGACGGAGGGTCTGTAGTTCACCCTTTCCTTGCAGCCCTTAATTTGATCTTGATTAAAACACTGGCACAGGTCTTTGGAATTTTATATATCGGTGATAATATGACCCGGAGAAAATACAATCCTAACAAGTACCTCCTCTCCTTTTAAAGAATGACCTGTAAAACGTTTTATATTATTAAAAATAAAATGGTGAAATGGCAAGTGAGCTGCGTCAAATAACCTGCCGAGTTCCATGCGCTGCATGGAATGAAAATGCGTTGGGCTCGGTGATTATTTTGATATAACGGCGCGTTTTTAATCTGCTAAAATGTGGACGTGATTTTTACTTCTTATTTTTCACCTTGGAGGGATGGGGACCGTGGGGGTGGTTCCTCTTGTTCGTAAATTTCTTTGAAATTATAGCACGGGTTTGTTTTTATATTTAAAAAATATTAAAAAATTATTTTATATTTTATGTATCATTTTAATACATTCATGTTGAAAAACAGTTTTTAAATAAAAAATATTATTTTAATATATTTTTAATAACAAATATTTAAAAAATAACAAATACTATACTTTCAAACATCTAATAATATCATTGACTGACATGATCTTTTAAAACATTAAAAATTGGTAAAGATAAATGATCTTCGATTTTCAGGGACGGCAGAGGATCTTTTGTGTTGTTGAGGATGTGTGATATAAATAGGTCGCGTTTCCTCATGTTGATTTTTGTTCGGGAATATGATATTAATTATTTAAAAAAATATTTTTAGCAACATTGCATTAAAGCAATTTAAAATATATAAAAAATAATTTTTAATAAAAAATAATTTTTTAAAAAATACAGTCTGCGCTGAATTTGCATACAACTTAACATGTTTCAAACGCGCTTCTCCGTCGCTCTGATGACCCCCTCGTCGCTAATATCACATGTCTGCTCGAGTATTTGTTTCGGGGCTCACTCTATTCACGTGTTTACCTGTTCTGCAATGATTGGTTCAAACTGTCACCGTCCTGTCACCTAAAAGTCCTTGTGTGGAGACCAGAAACTCACCAAAGGAGTAAATTACACGTGCTGCAATTTGCCAGCGAGAGGAAGCTTTGTAGGTGACATTTCATCACGGTACTAATAGGGATCCACCCCTCACACCTTCCTTGCGTGGTTGGATCGCGAGAAAGAAAAGAGAAGGGCTCAGCATGAGTTTCGTACTTGTACCCATACCGTTTTCTCAATGCCAGCCAGGGGCAAAATTTTTAATCAATGTCATACTTGAGGTCATAATGTATATTTTTTTAATACAAATAAAATATTTAGATATTGTTGCATTTTTCTTAGCAAAAAAACTGCTTGTAAGTTAATTTAATATAATTTAGTTAAATCTAAAAATAATTTAAATAATAGATAATAATATAAATCTATTAAAAAAATTAATGATGGTGTTAAAATAAATATTAAAATAATAATATATTTAATTGATATAAATTCAACATATCAAATATGTTATTAGGTCATGGATTGGAAAAGGCATACAGATTAGATTAAAATAAATTAAAAATTTTATTTTCTAGTTAATTAAATAGTAAATGGTAGAAATAAATAAATTGAGAGAATGACTAAAGTCAAGATTGTAGTTCCGATGCTATAAATTCTATAATGTTATTTTCTAATTAATTAAATAGTAAATGGTAAAAAAAATCAACTGAGAAAATGACTAAAGATCATGATTCCGATGCTATAGATTCTATGATATAAATTAATACTGTTGGATGTGCAATTCAACCTGGTTTTGTTTTTTTAATCATCAATTTAACTAAGAATATGGTGATATATTAAATTTAATTACATTAATGTAATGACAACAGTGATCCTCTAGTTCAATGTCGAATCAAAGAAAATACTATGATATATCAATTAGAATGTAAAAGTGTGTATGCAATCCCTGGCGGGGTTTTTTTTTAACCATGAAAGAAATAAATTAGTTAGAGATAAAAAAAAACCAATATTGAAATCATAAACATTAAAAATATGATAAGAACCAGGATAATTAATCTCGACCATCCAGCTATAATTTATCTAAATACAAAAAATACATTAAAACTAATAACAAGTTTACAAGAATTAACAATAAAGAGATACATGGTCATTAATTTTTTAATTTTTTAAATATATAAATTTATCCTAAATAAAAATAAATAAAAAATATAAAATGTAACAAGTTACGATAAAACAGCATAATCTGAAATTAGTAACATTGTTATACATAAAACCAACAAAAACTAAACAAGACTGAAAATAAAAAACAGTAAGTAGACTAAAATATTTTTTTAAAAATCTAAATTAGTGCTGAAATGTAATTTTTTTTAATGAATTTTATTATTACTGTCAAGTTAACTGAAAAACAATTTTATTTTTTACTGTATACAAAAACAATAAAAAATAGATAATTATAAGCGTGTGTATTTATGTATTAGAGATGTTTCTGTCATTTAGATGACATGTACATTGCCTCTTGATGATCAAATTTTTTTTCCCATCACATCATTATAATTGTTGCAATTAGTGGCGGAGGCAGGGGGGTTGGTAAGGGCCCCGGCCCCTGCAAAGAAAATTTTTTCAATTTTTTTCCTAACCCTCATTTAATATATATTTCAATAAAATAAATATTTTTAAAATGATTCTTTTAATTTGACCCTTTTCAATTTTTTTTCTTGTTCCGCCCTTTGTTGCAATATAATTTTTCATACGTGGTGTGCGTGGTTGCTAGTGTCTCTTTATTGTTGAAAACACTATCCCCCCTCCCTTTTTTCTTTTATTTTCTGAACCCGGCCATTCATGCAAAATCTCAAAGTTATCATGATGATTTTTATTTTTTTTATTGTTGAATACACTATCCTCCCCCCTCCCTTCTTTTTTATTCTTATTCTTATTTTTAATTATTCTATAAGATTTTTAATTTTATAATTATTTTATATTAGATTATATCAACTGGAGTTTGAAAAAATAATCGGATTAAATAAATCTAAATTTTCAAGTTATTTCTAAGACTAGTCTCATCATTCTATATTTAATAAGTTAAAAATTAACTATATTATCGTCCCTTTGTATAATGTTTTTTTCTCAATTATTGTGATCATCTTATTTATTTAATTAATCTATTGTTTTTGCTTTTTTTATTCCATTAAAGTAAAGTCAACTTATTTCTTTCAATCAAGTACATGACTTCAATCACGTCTGTCTTCTTTTTTTATTCGTATCTACAACCCCTGATCATCAATTTTTGATGAAGAATAAAAAAAAGGGCTTTCTCAGCTTAACACGAGTCCGCGGCTAGCTGATTAAAGATTAAAATCGAGGGCTGGAAAAATAAATTTATTTTTGTTTGCTATTTATATAACTGGATACATCAGCAACAACCTCAATTCGATAAAACACAAGTAATCAGATGACCGAATGTTGAAACTCGGGGATGATTTTTCATCGGGAAAAATGCGCGCAGCCAAATTAAAGGTCCATGGCTATTCCGTAAAATTTACACAAAATAAGGGCAATAGCAAACCTACATATTTTCGATGTATGTGAACTCTTTGCACAGAAGCGAATAAAAAGAGAGGAGAGAGAAAAATCGAAGGTTGGTTTTTGCTATTTCATGGCAGTTAGGGTTCGCTATTGATCCCCGAAGCTCTAAATTTTCGATACTGCATACTACCCTCTCTGTAATAAACCCAAATCTCACGTGTTTATAGTCAATTGTGACCTGCCTGGTTGGATTTATCTGGAAATTTTTGAATTTGAATCTTAAAGAAAGGAGTTCGCTGCTGCTACTGCTATGGGCGCACAAGAGAAATCGCAAGCGAACTCCAACTCGATGCAGGTCAGTCCGTTTCCGTGCAACTCTAGTAGAGCTTTACGGTTAAGGTTTTTTTTTTTCTTTTAATGTTTTTTCCCTAGAACTGGAGATTGTTTAACTTATCATTAATATTTCAAACGCGTGAGTTTTCTCCTCTGTTGAGTTTTATTTAATATGATCTAACTGTGTTAATTGAATCTACTGTTTAATCTTGGAAGTGTAAGTGTGATTATTGCAGAGTAGAATTATGTTTTACCGTACTGTTAGTTAGTTAGTATTGGTATTTGTAGTTGACAAGACGTATTGTTAGTTCATGATGAAGTCAGTTTTGGATTGAGGGTTTTATTCAGCTATCGAGATGGACTTGTTTTAGCGAAGGGGCTAACATTTTCAAGGACTAGGCGTACAGATGTTTTTTAATTCGGTGTTGCAAATTTATGTCATTGAAGTATTTGATACAGCTGCTGGAGGATGCTGGTTAGATACCCCCCATGTTTACATGGAAAGACACTAAAAAAATTTAGGTCTCAATGCAGATATTTGTTATACAGAGCTGGCTGATTGAAGAGTAAGATTGAATTAGCTAGAAAATTGACACTATAAAAAATGTTGAAACTTTTTGGAGTTTGTGACCGGGGAGCCATTTCTATCCACAGGCATGTTGGAGTTCATTGTGACTTATCATGCTCACTTTGAATCTTGATTTAGCTATGACATGGGGTTGAGGGGGCTTCTCAGGTTTTGCTCTAGCTAGATGTGTATTGGTGAATGAGGATTCTGGAGCATCAACAGTGACTTTTTCAGTGACAATTTGTCTATTCTCTTTAAGCAAGTTTTTCTGATAGATGACATTACAGTGAAGTAGGAGTGGCTATGCACAATTATTGTTGTCCTTTTGGTGTTCGTTGTCCACTCTCTTTCCTTATTTGTCTGTTTCTGCCATCAATGTGGTTATCTATTGTATTAAATGACTGCATCCAGGCTGAATATGCATGCTGCAAGTCAGCATAATCACGGACATCTGATGTTATGTAGAATTTAATGATCCAGACTTTGGACTTTGGCTGACTTGATTATTGATTTAAAATGCTGTGTTGGACTGCTGGCCTATGTAGCTAACATGGACAGAAGTTTTTCTTTATATTTTAAATCTTGTCTTTGATGTGCTCAACCTTCATTACTCTCTAGTCCTCTGGCAATTCCAGCAATGTTTTCAATCCATCGTTGTCTTCTCTGTTCTACGGTCTGCCTCAATAAACTGGAAATTTCATTGAGCACTAATTTCTGTTGTTTATTTCTAGTTGGGGATCTATTTCTGTAAATTTCAGGCTTACAATGTCGGCTTTACTAGTTGTAGAACTTGTATAAATGATCCATTACGCCTTTTGTTTTCTCTTGGTGCCTTTTTTATTGATCAAGTGAAGACTTCTTAACAACAAACCATTTTCGTTTGCTTCTTAACTTTGAGATATGGTGCTGCTTGCGAAAGTTTTCATGTTTTTACTGCATTTTTAGTGATTATGGCATGTCCTGTATAAATGACTCATTAATCTTGGTTTTGGAAATGCAGCGGGTCAAGGTCTACCGTTTGAATGACGATGGAAAATGGGATGACCAGGGGACTGGGCATGTTACTGTTGACTATTTGGAGGTCTGTTCAAGTCCCTGACTTGATTATGCGTTTGAGAGTAACACCAAAATATTTATATGCAATTAACCTGGGTAACTGAAAATTTATTTTGTTATAAACATAATTAGCTAACCATATCATGGGCTCTATTGAATGCAATTGCTATCATGCAGAGATCAGAAGATCGCTTGTATGTTATTGATGAAGAAGACAACGAGACATTGCTTCTGCATCGTATAACCCCAGATGACATTTACAGAAAACAAGAAGGTACAGAAAGGGATTTATAACAAGTGTGTTTCTACTAATTATTAGCTAATACTAGCACTATGTTGTCTGGTATATGAAGCTCCATTGAACCATTCAGTTCTGAGCAAATGATTTTTTGCACGTACCTTTTCAGATACAATAATTTCATGGAGAGATCCGGAATTTTCTACAGAATTAGCACTAAGCTTCCAAGAAACTGCAGGGTGTTCCTACATTTGGTATTAATTGATGTTCATATCTGATGTTATTGCTCTTGATTTTCTCTTTGCTTTACAGTAATGTTCTTGTATTAAACCATGTTTATTTCATGTAGGAATCATATCTGTAATGTGCAAAGAAGTCTACAGTTCAGCACTCTAAACAGTAAGTATTCCATTCAATTTAAATAACACACTGCATATGTAAATAGCAACGCGTCTTGTAATTTTGTGTTTTTAGTGATTGAATCTAGAACATGCAGCATACATGGACCGCAGTTCTCAAAATCAGCTCTAAAAAATTCCCTTCTCCCAAAATGACCAAATTTGGATCTTCCCTAATAGTGAAAGGACATATTATATTATCTGGTGCAACCCAATTCGCTGGCTGTTCCATACATTTCTAAAGTGTCCTGATATGCTGCTGCTGTAGATGATGTTGTTATTTTCCCTTTCTGTGTTTTCCTGTGAACCTTGCGTTTAGAGTAGCAACCAAATCATTCGCTATCTTTACTCCCCTAGGCGGTCCAGATTTGCCATCCTTGTTCATGTTGATTGCGTGCCTTGTGTTTAATTTAATAAATTGTAGTCGTGGTTCATCTATCTGGATGCCTGAGCATTACAAGCAGAAGTGAATCAGCTACAAAAGTTATCTTATTCAAGAGTGAAAATCATATTTTCTTAATATTGAGGATTGAGAAACTTTAATGTTTTTATTTGTCATATTACAAGGCAATAATGTGCAAGTTGACCTCATGGCACCACCACATGTTTGATGTATTCCTGTGTATTATTAATATTTTTGTCCACATTTGTTTTCTAAATGAAGGAGAATTTTGAATGAGCTTGAGGACATAGAACAAGAGTTTTAGTTGGTATCGAATGGTTTTCTTGTTTGCCACAAATATATTGAAGGATCTCAATAATATTGTTTTAACATAAACTTCTTACTATTTGTAGAGATCATCTTGATTTGCTCTGGTTCAGTGTCTTGTTATTATTATTTTTATTTTGCTTGGAGCACCTGTGGTCTCATCTCTTTTCTAAAATTTGCAGCTGAGACATTTCACAGCATGAACAGTGAGTTGAGAGAATTGCCTGCTGTTGAACTTTCCACACTTCCTTTGATCCTTAAGGTTTTACTTTGCTTTTATTCTTTTTTTTATCTGATTCAGTTTTATTTTTCAGCCAGTTCTTGCAAGGCAAATAATTATAGTCTTGTAATTTTTTTTGGTTATTCTGATAAGCTGCTTTAACAGAAGTCCCATTTCTCTTGCTCTACATCATAGTTAAACTGTTTGGCAACTTTGATTTGATTTTTGTGCTATTGTTTTGATTCTATTGTTTCTACTTCCTTGCTCTGAAATCCAGCATTTGTGTAGATTCCAGGCTGGTATGTTATTGATATGAAAAATGAAAGATTAACAAGTTGACCAGAAACACTTTGAGCTCTTTATTGACTTTATGGTCGTGGATGATCTTTTAATTGAGCTGAATGAATTTGCTTTGCAGACTGTTTCTGAGAGTGGTATTGCAGATCAGATGAGACTGACAGAGCTTATACTGAATGATGTAAGCTTTGCATAAATATTTTCCATCATTTTGATGATGAACTGTTGATCAAGAATGTTCATCTTTAGCTACACGTTTTCTCAGATCCTATTGCCTGCATATCATACAACCCCACTCTTTTTGTAGAGCATTCTTTCAATGAATTTGTTTTACTAGTTGATATGATCAATATTCAATTTGCAAGATCTTCACACTTCAGCTCCACAGCTTAAAAGAAATAGAAATGGTTGACCTACAACATTCAACTAATAGCTGAAAGTTAGGCTCATGGCTCTATATAATTCATTTTTAATAGTTGAAATTTTTACTGTGGGATATTTCTTCTTTCTCAAGTCCAATTTTTTGTGTATTGAACTGAAACAGAAGGAAAATGTGGTTTAATGTCAGTGGAGGTAGATTCTGGAGCTGCTTTGTGAATATTCTTGAGATAGGAGTTGAAACATGATTACCAAGAGTGGTTGAATTTGCACCTTGTAATCATACAACATATCATTTTGTCTTGTCTGAATCTGTCTGGCTAGATGCAGATAGGGAGTAAAATTGGATCCTTGTACTAGAGGTTGCATCTGACTTTATGGTGAAGTTAACATGATTGATTGTTCATTCTCTGTTAATTTTATTTTCTGCGCAGCAAGATTTTTTCCAGAAGCTGATGGATGTTTTCAGAATCTGTGAAGACCTAGAAAACATTGATGGTCTTCACATGATATTCAAAATAGTCAGAGGGATCAGTGAGTACTCCTTCACTCCTACCCGGTGTTGTATTTCATTATGCGTTGCTTGTTTGCCTGCCCTTTGTTAACTGACATTGAATTGTGTGTTGTTACCTGCAGTTTTGTTCAACAATCCTCAAATCTTTGAGAAAATATTTGGGGATGAATTGATCATGGATGTTATTGGTTCACTTGAGTGTAAGTTCTCTCTCTTTGTTGACTTGGAGCATTTTGGTTCTAATCCTTTGCACATCTAATTTTGCAATATTGAAGTATTATTATATCATAGATTATTTTGGCATATTTTAGCTTGTAGCATTTTGGTTCTAATCCTGTGCACAACTAATTTTGAAATATTGAAGTATTATTATATCATAGATTATTTTGGCATATTTTAGCTTGTATGGTTTGATTACAAGAGAGTGGTGAGCAGTTTTGGTCACAGCTACAACAACTGTTTGATAGATCTTGGTTCCTATTTTATGATTGTCATCCTTTTTTTTTCATCTGGCAGTCAAGCAGTTATTGTTTCAACTCCTCTTTTTTTTTTTTTTCCATTTCTTCAAATGGACAGAACTACTATTTTTTCTTCTAACATCAACAAACATTGGATCTGCCAAGCAAATTGATGCGCAAGTTGCATAATTCTAGTGCTGTAGCAATGTGAATTATGTGGTGGTTCAAGTTTATGTTAGACCTATGCTCAGAATATAAGTTTCAAATTCTTGCTTGGTAAAAGTAAAACATTCCATCTGTTTGCATTTATGATTGGTTTTGTTTCTAAGCTGCCTGGTGGTCTGTTTATAATCATCTCATATATAGTTGAGTGATTGATAATTGTTTAATATTTTCCATTTATAATTATCTCTCTTCACAAAAAAAATTGCACCTCGTGTTTAAACTTCACATGCATTGGACATAGCATTGTTTGTAAGCGCTGAAAAGAATTATAATTGGTTGATACTTTTGTAAAATAGTCCTTCATCATTTGCTTATTCTACATTTTGTTTTCAGATGATCCTGAGATTTCTCGTGTCCAACATCATCGTGGTTTTCTGAAAGAGCACATTGTTTTCAAGGAGGTAAGATATTATTGGTAACCCAATTTTTTCTCTTCTCTTCTATTTCTTTTTTTTTTTTTTGGTGGGGGGTGGGTTTGGTGAAGTTATTTAGTGAAGTTGTATTTATTGCTGACACTTGCTTCACTCCATTGTTTAAGGCCATACCAATCAAAGATCCCCATGTCCTGTCAAAGATACATCAGACGTACAGAGTTGGTTATTTGAAGGTTTGTTTCTTGAATGCTGAAGTTTGGGATCTGTTTGGAAAAGGGATTCTTATATTCATCATCTCTTTTAGGATGTTGTTTTGGCTCGAGTATTGGATGAGGCCACAGTTGCAAACCTGAATTCCATAATTCATGCAAATAATGCAGTTGTAAGATTCAAAAACTCATTATTTTATTATACATTACAAGGTCCATATAAGTTCAACTCTGACCCTGTTGTTTCCTTATAGGTTGTTTCTTTGTTAAAGGATGACAATACCTTTATTCAGGAATTGTTTGCTAGGTTGAGATCGCCCACCACATCTGCAGAATCAAAGAAAAATTTGGTAATTGTCAACATCTAAATAATCTCTGTTTGGTTTGTCAATTAATAAATAAATTGCAACTTTGAAGATGGAACAAAAATTGTTAAGTTATTATTTGTTTTAACATGGTTGAAAATTCTCCTGTTCAGTGCACCCTCACTTTCTCAACAATTACTTCTTTTCTTTCGACTTTTCAAATAATTAAAAACAGCTGATTCTGTTGATGCTTAATTTTGAGACATTTAGGTGGCGAGCTAGATATATGAACAATGACTTCCCTGTTTTACTAAACTGTGTTGAAACTGTTCAAACATGTTGAATTTAATTCTAAGATACGAGGTTAAAAATTCCTTTTTTATATTTCAGATGCTCTTTGTGTGCATTATGGCTTTTGGTATTGAAGATTTTCCTAATAATATGGTTTACATGTATGTAGTGGGTTTTAGTTTCCATCTACTTCCTTTGATGAAATATACGTGTGAGAAAATGAAGACAGCATCTCTTTGTTGGGATTCCATTTATTATTGGGATAATTTCATCTTGTGATCAGAATCATAGATTTGTTTTTGTGGAATGTTCCAAGTCCTTTTATCTTTTATGGATCGGCTTCCATGTTCAATTCCATAGTAACAGGTTTAAGGGTAACACTACATTGAAAATATTAGTTGGGAAAAAGAGTTCTTACTTTGAAATACTTAGCTAAAATCATCCTTAAATGCCAGTTATTTGTCATAACTGAACAGTAATGCTGATGTCCAATCTGTTAAATTTTTGGAATCTCTTGGGAGGTTATTGTGTTGCTGTTTTCTGTTTCCTATTAATGTATTGTTACAGCTTTGTGCGATTCTTATGATATCCTCCAGATTGATACGTTTCCTTTCCCCATGCATATAGGTATATTTCTTGCACGAGTTTTGTAGTTTGAGCAAGAGCATGCAGATGGTCCAGCAGCTCCGACTGTTTAGGTATGTGATGCAGAAGTTGTATGTATCAAGATTAGGATTTTGTCTTCTGTGGTTATATCAGATTAGAGTAGTTTCTTTTGTATTTTGCTTTCTTCTTGATCAAATGGTAAAACAATCAAATCCTAATTTCATGTAGGGATCTCATGAATGAGGGTATCTTTGACATCATTGCTGATATATTGCAGAGTCAAGACAAGAAACTTGTCCTGACTGGGTAATTAATTCATTTTCGTTTTTTTTTTTTGGCTTTTTTTTTTGTTTGAATTTCAATGGTTCCCTACCTACCACTAACAGCATACCATTCTTATGGATGCAGAACAGATATCCTCATTCTTTTCTTGAATCAGGATCCAAACCTTCTGCGTTCTTATGTTGTTCGGCAGGAAGGAATCCCGCTACTAGGACTGTCGGTTTGTGTTTTATGAACTGTTTACAATGCATCTATCTTTCAATATCCTTGGACATTCAGGCTAACACATGCAACAATGTCTTGCACAAACCTAATTACCTGAAAGATGAGATTTATCACAATCCTGATAAGTGAAAAAATCTCTTGTTTGTTTGGCCTTTAGGCTTTATGAACAAAAATCAATTATCCTTTAATTGCATTGCTCACAGAACTAAATTCAATATACAGTTTGATTTTCTTGATTTTGAAATTTAGTTTTATAATGTGTTATGTAAAAACTACATTTACAAAGTTGATTTGTGGTGTGAAAGAACATTGAAATAAGCCTTGTTTGCATGCCTTTTAAGATAAGAGAATTGGTTGTTTTCTTGACCTTGAAAATTGTTGATTTAATATTTGGGTGATTTTGTTCAGCAATTTATGGATACTTGAATGACCAACCAGTTGTATAACATGCCTTTATAATCTATACATGAAATAATTTTTCAAGGCCAATTTCAGTGTTGTTCTTGTTTGAAGAGTTTACATCAGCTCCAACTAGGAAACCTCCTTCATCCTTGGGATCAAATTTTCCTAGTGCCTCTAATAACAGCAGATTTTGCCTTAGGGTGATGCTCTGCTATTTGCTTGTTTTTTAATAACTCTGTCAGTACCTCTTATGCCGGCATCTGATTTTATTCATAGTATATTGCATTTTCCCATGACATTTTGCTCTCAAGTTCTTTGCTGCATTGCATTTTGTATCCTGAATTTTTAATACCTATTCAATTGTAAGTGCATGTGTTCTATCTGCCAATCAACTAAATTTATTTTACTTACAGGTTAAAGGAATGATAACAGACTTTGGGGAGGACATGCACTGTCAGTTTCTTGAAATTCTTCGCAGTTTACTGGATTCCTATACTCTGTCAGGAGCACAGGCACTACTCTTGATAATTCATAATTCATTCTTTTATGCAGCTGTTATGTTTGGTCATTAAGTTGCTGAGTAGTAAATGGAGTTCCCATACAGTTGTGAAATTTTGTTTTGGTTGCTATTCTGCTCCTTTTCTGTATTTAGCCAGCAACTCCACTGTGTTAATTACACACTGAAAGATAACTTGGCCTGGCTTCCTCTTTTCCCCTGCCTCACTGTGAGCCTGGGTTCTATTTGTAAGCTTGTAGTCAGGCCTGTCCGGCATCTGAATATTGTTAAAGTAACTATCCTGTTATATTTTCCTTGTCCATTTTTGTGTTTACATTCCTTTTTCTTTCAAAAGGAAAGTTTTAATAAGTTCACAAATCAAAGTGATTTTTGTATAACTTGTTAGAAGATATCCATCTAAACAGCTTATGCAGGATAGATTGGTCTTCTTGGCAGTGATATGGTGTTCTGCTCTGGGGGGCTTCCGGGGTTTCTTTTTCCAATGTCAAAAGGGTTTGGAGGGCTCTTTTCTTCTATTGATTGTTGTTTCATTTCCTTATTTTTATAGGGTGCCTCATTTTCCAATGTTTGATACCATCATTGAGAATAATATATTTATATATAGGAAAGAAAAACAAATCCTTGGCTCTTTTGCATTTAATATTTATTATCTAATTCAATATTGGATATGTCATCTCCTGCGTATATCCATTCTTGTTTCTAGATGGCACATTCTTTGCTGATACTTATTGCAATTCTTTTTCCATTTTATAGCATGCATTTGGGGTGTGTGCATTATGTTTGTGTTTATGCATATGCAGGTGACTTCTTGGACAATGTTGTAGTTACTTTGATGCAAACAGAATATTTTTCTTAAATGCACTATAGGAATTTATCTCGTCAATGACTGAATTACAGTGATTTTGTATCTCTTTGCTGCAGAGAGATAATATAATTGAAATCTTCTATGAGAAGCACCTGAGCCAATTAATTGATGTTATAACAGCATCTTGTCCTGATGAGGTTCTTCCTCGATCAAGTGGTAAATATTCAGGGCTTGTTGAGAGAGTTGACACTCATAATGGTGTGAAGCCAGAAATACTATCAAACATATGTGAATTGCTATGCTTCTGTGTTCTGCACCATCCATATAGAATAAAGTAATTGTTTTATGCTTTATTTTCAATTACAAGGACTCAATTTCCTGCTCTCAAGTTTAATGAATGAAACATGTTTTTCTTCTGCTTTCAGGTGTAGTTTTCTCCTTGATAATGTTATTGAAAAAGTACTGACACTGACAAGAAGGAAAGAAAAGTACCTTGTTGCTGCTGCTGTTCGTTTTGTTCGCACTATCCTTTCCCGCCATGTAAGTCACCTTGATGGAACAGATCCCACCAGGGAAAGATTATGGTTGTGCTGATAGTTCTTGACTTATCATAATCTCCCCACCCAACACACGAACACATATACACAAAATTAGATAGCATACATTTGTAGCTGTTATCATATGGGCTGTTGTTATTTATAAATTGAGCCTATAGATGGCATTGTTTTACATGAAACATGGAATTGGTGAAAGATATTAATTATGTTTACTAGCATGCATTTGTAGCTGTTACCATATGGGCAATTTTTATTTATAAATTGAGTATGTTATGGCATGCAATGATTATGGAGTTAGTTGATAACAAAATTGGAAGGGATCAGAAATTCAGGAGATTGTGTATCATTCAAACAGTTCAATGATGCAGGAACTTCACAAGGGTTTACAAATTCACATGCTTCTGTTTCATGGTCTGTGGGGGGTACAAGAGTCACTGTTCAATGAATTTCACTGAAAGTTGATTGTAATTGTTTTTGCTAGTCGTTTGGATATAAGTAAAATGCAGAAGTTCTACTTGGCAACTGAGTGTTCTTTTGGCAGGAATACATCCACAATACTGCAAATTATCTCACTTTTGTAGGAATCTTTGGGGCTGCTGCTAATGAAAAGAAAGATTGACAACTTTGTCTTATATAAATGTTTGATACTCCTTAATTATATTTTACTCCCAGGATGAGCATTTGATAAGTCATTTTGTCAAGAACAACCTCCTCAAACCAATTGTAGATGCCTTTTTGAGCAATGGTGACCGTTATAATTTGCTGAACTCTGCTATTTTAGAGCTTTTTGAGTATATCCGCAAGGTAACTCTCATGTTGTCACCCTTTTTTTCTTCCATCTTGAATACATGTCCAGAACTATTCATTGTGGTGTAACATGTTTTATTCAGGAAAACTTGAAATTGTTGCTCAAGTATATAGTTGATTCATTCTGGAATGATTTGGTCAAATTCGAGCATTTGACCTCCATTCAGGCTCTAAAAGTTAAATATGAGCAGGTATTCTTCACTTTTATCCAATTTTCTCTTCTTTATCATGTGTCTTTGTGGTATCTTGGTGCTAACGGGCATAGTTCCAGTGTCTAGAGCAGTGTGGAGCAAAAAGCACTGGTAGCACATTGGATCCAAGAAAACGAAATGATGAGCGAGCGCTAGAAAAGGAAGAGGAAGATTACTTCAATGAGGACAGGTATGTTTTGTGATCACTGAGCTTGGATGCCAAGACTTTTTTACAAGACCTTCCCACCCTTGACTTTTGAACATGAATACCTAAGCAGTGATGAAGAAGACACGGCATCCGCATCCCATACTCAAAAAGCACAAGCTCAATCAGTCTCTCCCAATGGGGTTGCTGCAGGCTACCCTTCATCAAGGTATTGTAATTGCCTCATAAAGTAAACATCAGGGAAAACATTTATATCTGGTATGTTTGTCATGTCTTCCACTTGATTTTGTAGTCCAAGATCTGGAGGACTTGTTGATTATGATGATGATGAGGATGACGAAGACTATAGACCACCTCCTAAGAAACAGCTAGAAACACCTGAGGAAGATGAAGGAACTAGTGAATCACTTAGAATGAAGCGGAAATTGCCTTCCAAGGATAAGGAGCCTGACCTAGTGAAGAAACAGCGATTAGCTAGACACTCGAAGCCAAAAGAGAGTGTATTTGCTGCTTTATGTTCAACACTAAGCCACGCCGTCTTGCCCAGCAAGAAAGCTGCGACTGCCATGCACATAACTCCTTTGGATGGAAACAAAGGCCCAGTTGAAGAAAGTCATAGAGAGAATGATCCAGTCATGTCTAGAAGCTGTTCTGATAACAACAGCAATTCAAGTGAGGAAAACCACAGGGAGAAGGATCCTGCTGGTCCTAAAAGCTGTTCTGACTGCTTGCACAGCACATCAGAAAATGGACAGATAATTGGAGATGATGGTCCATTAATACCACCCCCCAAATCCTCTCCAGAAATGGCTGTAAATGGTTCTTAAGTTATCTATCGTGATTGTGGTTAGCAGGTCTGGTTCCCTGTTTCATTTGACTTGTGGTTGTCACAAATCAGGAAGGGCATGCTCTGGAGGAAGTGAGATGAAAGGTGGGTGAATGACGTTCGTAGCTTTCCATTTATGGTAAGAGTATATTGTATAGTGCCCAAATGCCCCTGACCGGCGTCTCTGATTTTGAACAGAAATCATGGCTTCTGTGAAAACAACCACCCAACTGGCTATTTTCCAATTTTCCCCCTTTCCATTCTCTCATTTCCTTTCATTTTCTTTTCTTTTTTTGTCAATTTAAATATCCTTATTTTTGTTTCTGCTCTTATATAGCCAGTGTAAACAGCACGATAGAGAGGGCATCAGTACCTGCCCTTCATAACAGGGCCCCTTGTTACAGTTGAAATCTTATTTAATGACCATTGTAAACCAAAATATGTTCCCATCCTTGTGCCAGATTCTGATTCAGTGTTTTCGTATGTTTTTCCCTTTTTCTTGAGCATAGCATTAACTAAAATTGTCAACCAAAATATGTTCCCATCCTTTTTCCGGATTCTGATTCAGTGTTTTCCTATGTTTTTCCATTTTTCTTGAGCACAGCATTAGCTAAAATTAGTCAATTTTCCCGCACAAAGGATGGTTATGGTTCTTGTTTTGACTTGTTCCTCCATCCTCAAGACAAGCTAACGTAGCAAGATGCGAACGTAATGATACAAATGTGATGATACCCGCAAGTTCCCGTTGTTGGCAAAAAAAAAAAACTACACGCCAAAAAATTCTGGATGTAAAGATCAGGATTGTGATTCTTATTGGAAGGCTTCTTGTGGTTTCACAATTACTGTAGCTTCAACTTAAAAAGGTCTTTCACGATAGAAATGATAGAATCCTAGAAGGCTCAGGCCGAAGATACCATACAAGACAATACAATGTAAAGCCTCGATCGCAAGACAAACCAATGGGACCCCACTTTCCCATCCTTCCGGGATAAACTGCTCGGCTAACTTTAGAAGAGAACGCAAACCCTTGGACCCGATTGAGCCGGTGGGGTCCCTACTCATCAGCGTTATATTAATACGGTGCCATTTAATTAGAAAACAATAACCTTCGTGTCCCGATCACCATGGATCCTAAATTAAAAACGCAAGGAGGTAGTTATCGCTCCTTGGAACATGAAGAACGTGGGCCATTTGATTTCCTTCTTGGACCTCGAAATGGATGTTATTTTCTTCGGTGATCGGTAAGAGGACAGGAGGACCGGTGGATGACTAATTCAAGGCCATTACTTGACGGGTGTTGGACAGTGGACACTTGAATTTAAGCCGTCGGAAAAAGTTGTCATAGTGTCCGGCCGGGTATGATTTTCTGAACTTTCATTTCGGGCTTATTATAATGATCATGGCTATCAATATTGTGGTGTATAATATTTTTATTTTAGAGTTGTTTATTTTAAATCTATAATGATTAATAGATTATATAAACAAAAAAAATTAAGTTGTCCTCAATTTATAAACCTTTCGTTTTTTTTCTTGGAAAGACAAAAAATAATAATTGTACTATAACAACAAATAGTAAAATATATCTGAATATACAATATTTTTTAAGCATTTTAAAGTTTTTGGGAATAGGGGGCCCACCATCTATGATAAAGGTCAACCATTAGATGAAGGTAAACCATTAAAATTGGAGACAGTTTCATGTATAAATAGTAAATTCGCTCGTAATCCGCAATGAGTTGGATTATTTTTTTTTAACCTAAAGAATATATTATGCTTATAAATTTTTTTAAGCTGTATTATTAAATTTGATCAATTGGTTGAATTTTAAAATTTATTAATTTAGTTTTATATTTAACTCGAGTTTTTAATTAAATTAGGTATGAGCTGATCCAAAATAAACCGATCAATTTAACGAGTCAAAAAATAATTTAGATAACTAATAAAAATATGATATAAATTAAAAAAACTTTAAAATAATAATTTTTTAAAAAATATTAAGACAATATCAAATTAAATTAACCTAGGTCATCTTGTGACTTGGAATCATGGACTTTAATGAGTTTAATAATTTTTTTGTTTTTCAAAATTATTATTTTTTATTTTTTTAATAGTATTATTAAATTTGATCAATCGGTTCAATCTTAAAACTTGTTAATTCAATTTTGTATTTAGCTCGAGTTTCCAATTAAACCATGTGCGAGTTGATTCAAAGAGAATCAATTAATTAAATTGGTTTAAAAATAATTTAGATGACTGATAAAAACATAATATAAATTTTAAAAATATTTTAAGGTAATAGTTTTTTCAAAAAAATATTGAGGCAATGCAAATTGAATTGATCTCGGTCATCCTACAACTCGAAATTATAAAGTTTAATGATTTTAATATTTTTTTTAAAAAACTATTTTTTTAACAATATTATTAAATTCGATCAATCAGTTCAATCCTAAAACTTGTTAATTTGATTCTATATTTAGCTCAAGTTTTTAATTAAATCATGTATGAGCTGACTCAAAGTAATTTAATCAATTTAATTGGTCCAAACACAGTTTAGATAACGGGTAAAAACATAACATAACTTTTTAAAAATTAAAAAAAAATATTTTAAAAAAATATTGAGACAATGTCAAATTGAATTGACCTTGGTCATCTTGCAACTTGAAATCATGAACTTCAATGAGTTTGATAACTTTTTTATTTTTAAAAATTATTTTTATTTAATTTTATGATAAAAATAAAAATTTATAAAATTAAACATCAATTCTAAAAAAATATTTATTTGTGATCATGATAACCCTATAGAAAGTATAAAATATAAACCATGAATTCTATTTTTTAATTAATTCAATATTTAAAATGAGTGAAATCAAAAAAATTAAAAGACTAAACAAAATATTAGATTTGATGGATAAACCTGTCAAATTATAATCGAGTAATCTAAATCAATACAAACTAGGTAATATAATCTATTATAATTAATAATTTATTATTTTTTAAAATTATTATTTATTTAATTATATAATAATAAAAGTAAATTAAGTATAAAATCAATACTATTAATTTAATATATTTTTAAATAAAAAATACTTAAAAAAAATGTCTTTTATGATCTCAAACTTGCGCTTGAATTGGTGTCTTAAATAGTAACTTTTCTTTTAATATTTTGATAGCAGAGCTATGATATAATGTTTCGGGGCCAGTTGATCCGATCACTGTCATTAATTCATATTTATAGATTGGGTTATAAATTCCACAACTACCCAATTTTTATGTTAGAAAGGTAGAGTGTATAGTT
Source organism: Populus ilicifolia (assembly GCA_015708895.1). Taxonomy (NCBI): domain Eukaryota; kingdom Viridiplantae; phylum Streptophyta; class Magnoliopsida; order Malpighiales; family Salicaceae; genus Populus; species Populus ilicifolia. The sequence goes on from SRLM01000574.1 coordinate 334,733, forward strand.
AGAATCAATAACTCATTGTTTTGTTATATGTGTGTCGATTTGTGTGAAAGATTGATTTTTTTTTTTACAAAAGGTTTGTACCCTAAAATTAAATTGATCCATATTTACATGCATACACGCATATAACATCTTAAAAATATATAAATTCTAATATATTTATTATTATAATATATTTTATATAATTTATTGAGTTATTGATTCTAAAAAATAAGAAAATATGTCAAAATTAACAAAATAATTATTAGATCTAGTTATTAATAAACATTTTATTTTATTTAAGAATGTAAGTGAACGATATACATAATTATTTAAATTTAGAAAAAAATACTAATAATTACAAATCTTATTTTCGTTAAAAACTCGTACCATACAAAAATCAAGGAGGGGCTAATTGAAGTTTTTAAGGGACATAATTGAATAGCTTATATAATTATTGTGTCCAAAATTGAAGTTTTTAATACTTTGGGCAAGAGCGGCTCCTGCCCCCCTCCGGCCCCCTACTATTGTGTCCTTGGATACCCTAAACTCAGCTAAGGCAGGTGGATGACATCCAAGAGTGGATGTTTCAGGTGCTGCTTTGAGCTGCTTTCAAGATCTCTATAAGATTTCACCGGGGTTTCATGGATTTCTTTTGCTTCTGGTGCCTAGATCACTGACAAAGCTGGCTGCTAGTGTTCTAGTGACTGAAGGGTTAACTATCTGGCTATCATCCAGGCTTCACTATTGTTATTTATTGTTTTATTGTTATATCTCCTTCTGAGTGGGATTAATTCTGTTATTCTCCCGAGTCATTCTTTGTCTGGCTATCTAACTCTGTACTCTACAAAGTGAATAAAACCGAGATCTCATTCATCAAAAATAATAATAAAAAAAAACAAAAGAAAAAACATAACTGTGCCGCACGATGCCTTTGTTAATTTAAGGGCACATGAACCGCAAAGCAAGAAGATCCCAGGAATCGCCACGAAGTAAGGATTCTCGGTTAGTAGAAGCAGACACGTTAACCTTCTCTCACACACACGTGTCCCTTTGAGGTCACACTTGCATTCCGGTAGCTTCCATATCCTTAGTTGCTTGCATCACTGGTCACCATTCTTGCGTCTCCATCGATTCATTCATTGCTTTTCTTCCCTTATCATCGTCAATCATAGTAGAATCTCGGCACGTACCAAGAAGTGAAAAGAAAGATGAGCCACAACTTGGAAACAAGGTCATTAATGGGTGAAATCGGTCGCTTTGATAAATGTTGTTTCTTCGACTTTGGCCACCCTCTCCTTAACTGCATTGCTGAGAGCTTTGTCAAAGCCGCTGGGGTAAACTTGCATTTCTTGATTAACTGCTAGTAAATGCATGTAGTGGTATTTGTTTTAAATGCCAAACTTTAGATAAAATTAACAATACCATGTTGGTCATATTTAGATTGGAGCAATTCAAGCGGTGTCACGGGAGGCTTATTTCACAGCCATTGAAGGTAACGATGAGCACATTTAATTTTGATTATTGCTTTATTTATTTGTCTATTCACTTTAGTGTTGGAATTACTGTTGTTTGATTCATTGCATGTATGTGGATGTGGATGTGAATGTGGATGTGGGTGTTAATTATCATTAGGTGCTGGAATTGAGTCGAGTGGTGGCGTGCCACCGGAGATTTCTGTTGATGGCAAGAAGCGCCATCGTGCCCCTCACCTCAGAGGTACGCGGTCTGTTCTCTCAGATCTTTGATCTGTTAAATGTGGCAATGAAGTTTGATTTGCTAGATAATGGTATTAACGCTGGTTATGAATATGGTTCACGAAGAAATCATATTGCATGACGTGTTTGAAACTTTGTAATAGATATGTTACGATCAAAGTTTTCTATTTAATGTTACACAGTTCAACAGGATATAAAGCTGCGATTTCCCCCCAGTATTAGGATAGTCCTCGGGTGGGACATGAAAAAATTTCCAGTTAATCTGTCTGGTGATTATTGGCTGAAACAGATACTATAATTCTAGATTTTCATATCATGAGTTACGGTGTTAATATAATTTCTTGTGCTTCACAGGTGAAACCAACATAAAATCTCTCGAAGCCTTGGTGAGTTTCAAATCCTACCCTTTGTACTCGTATTCAGACCTTAACATGGTTTCAGATTAGGGACATTTACCTGTGGCAGCTCTCACCAAATGCTTGCCTTTGAATAACTACTTCCTTCTGTCGATGCAGTTTGATCTGATTTTTATGATTCTAAGTCATATGGTTTAAACGAACTTTTTCTCTATTCTACATCTTTAGGAATTTGAAACTTCAATTTTCTCATCTGTAAATTTGCCGAGGGACTTATTTTCTGAGGCAACAATAGCTTTTCCATGACAAGTTTTTCGAGTGCCGCCATGTCTCTAACATTGCGTTGTTATTTTGTTTGATAGGTGAGGAACACTGGAAAAGAATCTTTACAATGGGGTGAGAATACATTTGATAACTGTATCATCTTGTTTAATTTCTTAATATTTTTTGGTGGGGGGTTGGGATGTGGGATGATTTTGCATCTAGAGCTAGTGTTTAGGTCACTCTTTTGTAGCAGTCATTTCAGTTCATTATTTTGTGCAAACTCTTTAGTATAATTATATTTTGCAAAGCAGTTAAAAGCGACATGTACCCAGTGTAGCGTGTGACAATTTCCGCGGGCAGTGAAAAAGAATGTGCATTAAAACGGCTAAGAAAATTGTCTTACTGATGCTGCAGGACTGGCCGCAGGAGTTTATTCAGGTCTCACTTATGGACTAAGCGAGGCTCGTGGAGTTCATGATTGGGTAATAAGACCTTTCAGGGATAAGTAAATCTATCTTCTATCCTTTGACATTGAGGATAATTGTTGTAAAAAAAGCTTGATGATTTCCACATGATTTCCATCACACATGCTACTGTGCGAGGCCTATTCCGTTAGGCAGTTCTCTCTCTCTAGATTACTTCTGTTATTCAATACTAAGAATCTCCCTTGACATTAGTGCAGAAAAACACAGCAGTGGCTGGAGCAATAACAGGTGTGGCACTGGCACTTGCAACAGCAGATATATCCCATGAACAGATTGTGCAGTGTGCTATCACTGGAGCTGCGATCTCAACTGCAGCAAATCTTCTTACAGGGATATTCTAAGTAGAAATTTATAAGAGACTACTGGTGTCTCGAGTTATCAAACCTTGGCTTCCATTTTTCAATCTAGTTCGTGACGTGTTACTGCAGTCTTGAGAATGTTTTTATTAAGATTTCCTTTTGAACTTGATGTTTTATCATAATCTGTGATCCCTAGATGTGGTTTTGGACTGCCTTTCATTTCATGTAATAACAAAGCTTAATTATTTAGTTCATTTCATGTTTTGATTGGGGTCAAATGCCCGACATTGAGATAGGCTTGGAAAATGAGAAAATGCTCCAAAACTTTATTCTTTGAGCTATTTCTAAAACAAAGAGGTCCCAAGTAACGAGACAGATAACTAGAAATGAAGATCAGAGAGCTGGAGTTTGGCGAGATCCTGTCGGTTGCTACAGTCACATTTGGAGTGGCGATGCCACAAACAAACTGAATTATTTATGTTAAAAAATAATATAAATTATATTTTAAAATTTTATTTAATAATTTAAATTATTAGATTGAGATAATTTTTTAATATTTTTACTATAAACTTTATAATGAGAATTTAGAATGTAATCCTATAATTTTTCAAACATAGTTTAAACAATTTTAAAATGAGTCTATAGATATAATTATTCTTACAAGAGTTAAAATTATTATGTTTTTATCATAGTGTATAGTGTATTATTGAATAGCAATTGTTCATCGATTTTTAATTTAATTGAAATGAAACTGAGAATTAGATGCCAAAGATGAAATTAAGCTTATACTGATTTCAAATTGCTTCATTACCTGCATTTGTTCATGAACCTATGCACATGATACCTTATTTTTTTTTTTTGATTAACGTGGGTGTCCGGGCCAGCTTTCGCGCACCACGACTAATCTCACGGCCCTGAAGTTAACGACCATGTAAGCCTCCAGTGGCCATCATATGAGCAACCAAGGACTCGAACCTGAGACCACAGAGGGAGCAAACCCCTTGATCCCAAGTCCTTACCACTTGACCACCACCTAGATGGTTACATGATACCTTATTTTCTTTGTATCTTAAGCAGGATTCCTTTTATCAATCTAATTCTAGTTTTAATTTAAAAGGGAAATTAAAAAAAATTTCAAAGTATTTTTTACTTTGAAATAAATCAAAATAATATATTTAAAAAAAATTATTTTTGATACCACTATATAAAATAAAAAAATTAATTTAAAAAAATCCAATAAGTTTTAAAAATGTTTTTTAAATTAAAAAACAAACCATTCTAATTAGAGTTAAATAGAAACTACAAGATAACCCAAGAAATGTACTTTTTTTATCTTTTAAAGTTTAATTAAGATCTAATTTAATTTTTATCATTTTAAATATTAAAATCTTATTAATATCTTTAAATTAAATTTATTTTGAAGAGTTATAGACATCTTATTAGGGATGCCCTTTTTTAATCTTGTCTTGACGTCCAGAAGGTGACCCCAAAAAGCATCTGACGACTTAAAAAAAAAAAAAAAAAAACAGATCCAGGCCGATATGAGGCCTATTTCTTGGGCTGATGAATACAGACAGTCTTCAGATCTCGACCACCTTGGACTTCTATGTATAAACAGTCTTCATCATCTCTACCCCTCCCGTTTCGATCAGGACCATCAGGTCCCAGAAAATTATAACGCGATCTTCATCGTATGCACCTCTCTTGCTCTCTCTAAAAATTAGGGCTCTTAGCGTTCGAAATTAGGGTTTTGGAGTCTCTTAATTACTTTTTTCTATTATCTATTGCGGGGTAGTTCACGAATAAACTAGGTTTTATTGAGATCGATTTTGACAGAAACAAAATTCCCGAGCTTCTATTTCGGGTGATCTAAGGATTTGGTATTACTGTAAAAGGGTTTGTAAGTATGTCAAGTAAGAAAGAAGAGAAATCTCAGGTTGCGGCGGAGAGGATAAAGGCCGCAGCCTTGAGTGCGGCGAAAGGTTTAAGTAGAGCCCAAGCAGAACGGGCAGCAGCAGCAGCTGCTCGTAATGTGAACGCTTATGGGCAAAAAGAAGAAGGGCCGAGTCGATGGCAAGAGAAACGAGAAGCAAAGAGGCAGATGTATTTAATGAGTACGGAAAAAGCAGTGAGATTGGGTGAGCGAAAAGATCTTAATTCTATGTCAAAAGCTTTTGGTGGTAATGGACAGTGCCAGAAGTGCTTTCAAAGTGGGCATTGGACTTACGAGTGTAAGAATGAGAGGGTTTATATGTCGAGGCCATCAAGGACTCAACAACTTAAGAATCCAAAGTTGAGGATGAAGGTTTCGACTTCTTGTGATTTGGAGAATCCAGAAGTAGAGGATGAGAAGGGGCGAAAGAGGGAGAAGAAGAGTAAGAGAAAGCACAGGTCAGATTCGGATTCTGGGAGTGACAGCGAGGCTTCCGTTTTCGAGACAGATAGCGGGTCGTCGTCTGTGACAGGGTCGGAGTCTTCGGATGAGGAAAGTAGTTCGGGGTACAGTTCATCTTCTTCGGAGGAAGAGAGGCGGCGGAGAAGGAAGAAAAGGAAGCAGAAGAAGAAAGAGAGGCGCAGGAGGTATAGCTCGTCCTCTGATGAGTCTTCCGATTCCGATTCGGTTTCAGAATCTGATTCTGATGACAAGAGCAGCAGGAAGAAGAGGAGGCATAGCAGGAGGAGATGAAGTGAATCAATCAAGAACAAAGGAGCCGTTTGTCTTGTCTTGTGTGTCTGGCTCTAGGATCATGAGCTTCCCTCATGTTGGACTCAGCTGTGATCAGGGGCCAGTTTGGTAGGTTAAGTAAAATAAGTTAGCTGAGGTGTTTTCTTTATGTGTTTTTGCATATATTGTTGGCCGTGGTAGTTGCTTTGTGATGCAATTACGCTTGGTCGTGATAGTTGCTTAAAGACGTTAAACTTGTAACAGTTTCTGTGGTTCCGAAACTTGGTTTTGTAAGGTAGTCATGAATATGATATGTGAAAATGGCATGCCATCTGCTCTTCTTTCAAATGGTTGTTTGTGGAATGCACTTTTACTTCTTGTTTTAGCTAAGTAATGGTTCAGTTTACTAGTTCTGTAAAAGTATCGTTATTATTGAAGTATCAAAACCATTTGAACTTTCAGTGCTAAATTGTGTATGTTACTATTCCCTTTCCTGAATTACCTTGCTGGCTGTCCATTCTTGTGGTTTAGCAGATTCAAATTTGACCTGCTAACCAGACCTGAAGCCAGATGTTGTTGCCATGCCTACTGGGAACTTTGGCAGGTGATAGGCCCTCAATTCTGCTGATAGATTTAAGAACAAAATGGGATAGCTATTCGAGGCAGTTAAGTATGATTCTTGTTATTGAGATGTGGTTCTCTCAAGAAATTGAGTGAACTCGGTCGACATCCGATTAAATCATATGCATTCAGGATGCGTTGTTGGGACAGTTCATGAGTTAATCTCGAGAACAAACTAGCATTTCGCTTTGCTAGTAAAGGGACACGAGCATCCATGTTTTAACCTAGCTGGGCTGAAGTGCTGAACATGTTAAAGGATTAAGATGCCAAATGCATGTCCTGCATAATTCTTTCTGCACATATCCCAAAGCGGCACGATTATGTCCTCTTTAGAATATGGAAGAAACGCCTACCATGCCTCTAGCTCTTACCTGAATTTGGACTGTCCAGTTAACTTAAACGTAATAAAAACAACGCTTTAAAAGAGGTTGGGCTAATTTATCACATTTTCCATTGTGCTCTCTTGATGCCCCACCACCCCTTTTGGCAGGAGTATTGATATGTAGAACGGGAGGAGCAAAGGAGATGATCAGTTGTGTGAAATTGCAGGAAGAGGTTGCAAAAGAAACATCTTTTTACAACGAGAGTGTACCAGTTCTACCCTGAACGGTAAGCCTTTGTGTACCAGTTCTACCCTGAACGGTAAGCCTTTCTTTTTGTTGCCATCAATCTTCGTATCTCCATTTCAAGAACCTGCCATGATTAACAAACCTAGTGCTAAGCTATCAAGGAGCAGATAATTTGTGACTAATTATGATTATCTGGACTCAGCTTTTTTACTAAAGTTTTTCCACTGCTTCAGCCTTCACTATGTTAATGGTGCACATTTCTCTATTTCTACGGGATTTAATACTATTTTTGCATATCCATGCCCCATCTTATATTAATTATCAGCCGACGCCTATTTTGAATTCTTTAATCAAGTTTCCCGGAAAAGATCTCTTAGACAGTCTCTCTGAAAGTTCCCACATGGTAAATTTGTTAACTTTGCTGCTGATAACCAGTACTGATCACCATCTCATCTGTGCGTAAAGCATATTGACGTTCACAACTATGTTTTTGTCAGGTATGATTATGTTTACGGATTTTGTAAGTTTTCAGCAACAATATTCTATGCCCCAAGGAAGATACGAAGCATAAGATTCTCCCGTATCATTATTATTATTTCTGGTGTGGGTTGGCGAGTTGTTCCATGTGGGCTCAAGCTATTTCCTGATTTAGAATTTTATTTTTTTAATTTTTTTCATTTTGTTTTTTTTGTGTGTTTGATTTTTTTAATTTAATTATTTAATATTTATTTAATTAAAAATTTAGTTTTAAAATTTATTGTTTTTGTTAAATGACCCAGGTGGGTTTAATGGTTTAACATTTGGTTAGTTAATATTATTTTATTTTTTTTATCATTCAACATTGTTTTTTTTCCTCCTTTAAAATATATTTTTGTCAACTTAATATTATTTTTTTTTCAATTTTTTTTTTATCCATGTCGCTGCAGAACATCTAGTATATATATCATGGGTGTGTGTATATAAAGCAATGGAGGCATTATATCTATACCTGGCTAGTAATTAATTAAGTATATCTTTTATCGTTAATTATATTCACTTGAATAATAATTAATTATTCTTTAACCGTAATAAAACATATCTTTTTCTGTGATTTTTTGGTTCTTTATTATGAATTAAATTGAATCAGGAATGCTATCGTGGAAGAAATGGCAGCACTAGGAGCAGTTGTTCATACATGTGCGAGGAGCTAAGCCGGCTTGATGCAGACATCCGTCAATGGAAGGAGAAGGGTGTTAAAGTTGGTGGATCAGTCTGCGATGTATCCTCCCTGTTTTGTGGAAAACTCAACATCCTTGTAAGTATCAACATCAGTCCATGCATATAAATGTTTAATTTCTTCATGATTATGAAGTACTTGTCTTCATCCTAAAAAAAAAAAAATCTGTTCGTTAGTGTTGGCTACTAAGACTAACTTTCTATTAATTTGCAGATAAACAATGCTGGAACCAATGTGTACAAACAAACTTCAGACTACACGGCTGAGGATTTCTCATTTCTAGTGAATACAAATCTCCAATCCGCTTTCCATCTGTCCCAACTTGTACATCCACTTTTGAAAGCTTCAGGAGCTGGAAGGATTGTCTTTGTGTCTTCTATTTGCAGTGTGGTATCTGTCAACATTGGGTATCCTATTTATTCAGCTGCTGAAGGTACTCGATTCTCTTGCAAGAGTTTGTGTGTTTAGTTAAAAGTTGTTCTAAATGTTCTAACTTGTTTATGATAAAAAATAAAAAAAAAGCTCCGGGGGGAATTCATCAACTCACATGGAACCTGGTATGCGAATGGGCTAAAGAAAATATAAGGGTTATTTCCGTCTCCCCTTGGTTCATGAGAACCCCGATGACTGAAGATGTAATACTCCGAAATTCATATGCTTTTAATTTTGTTAACCTATTAATTGTTTGACGAATGCTTAATTTTCCATTTTGGCATTGTTTTCCCATTCAATTCTTATTCACATGAAAATATAAAATACAGGTACTTTTGTGTGTGATGTCAGGGGGTGAATTATATCTAACATTCTTACTGTCTATGTAATTAGATCTCAAAAAAGAACATGGTCACTCCTGTGGCCGTCTTTGTACTGTTGTGCAGGTTGAATGGCCGTATATCACTTCATATAATTAGTTTTTGACTCTGGATTTTCATGATCATCTGAAATTATAACCTAATGACTTAAATAACCTTTATTTCATTTTCCTTTCAGGGTCTTAAAAATGAAAATGTGGTGAAGGGGCTTGCTTATCAGACCCCCATGGGACGTGCTGGAGAACCCGGAGAAGTCTCTTCTGTTGTCGCATATCTTTGCCTCCCTGCGCTATCTTTTACGACCGGACAGGTCATTTGTATTGGTGGGGGGATGTCAGGGAACGGCTTTTTCATGGGTTGAAAAAAGCACACCACTGTAAGTGGAGTTATGAATAAGAGGATGCCTAGTCGCTAGTGGATAATGAATATTCATGGTAGCATGATGTAAAATTGTAAACGTGCGCGCTTTTGAATATATTCTTGTATCTGGGAGTTCTAGTTATTGACTTTTATATCTGGAATTTGCAAAATAAGTGTGATATTATTTTACCAGATGCGTATGTAGACAGTATGACTGCTATATTGCCTTGAATGTCGAGTCTTTTAAGAAATGAAAGTTTAAGGGGGTCGTGTCTTTAATCAGCAGAGGGTCCATATCACACATGAAAGGGTTATGACTGAAGAAAGAAAAATAAAAAGCGCGAGATTAGAGCAAAAGCTATATATAAAAGTGGACAACAATCTAGTTTTCAAAACAAGCTTAAGAAGAGTCCCTTTGCATTATATATACAAAAAAAAATATTTCTGCAACTCGCAAAACTAAGATTTGTTTCTAGAAATAGGTGGTGAGCATTAGAGATGCAGGGTTACCTGCACCGATATACCAAGAATTTCTTTCGAATAAATCCACACAGACTATATTAATTACCTATTTGTTTAATAGAGATGCAGCATATATTCTTCGCAAGATGAGCTTGCAGATGCCTTAACCAAAGCTCTACCAAGAACAGAGTTTAGATAACTCAGAACCAAGACCGGAGTTTCAGTGGAACCAGCTCCAACTTGCGACTTGGAGATTCAAACAAGGTAGAAGACCATTCCCAAGAGCTTATAACTGATGAAGCTCTTGATAAAACATTTCAGTGTAGAAAAGACGTTGTTATGAATTTGCTTGTTTCAGCTTCTCGAAGTTGTAACAGCATATACACAGATAAACATCAATGATAATCTCAAGTTCCACCATCCCTCCAGCCATGAATGACCAAGTTGCCTTCGTAATCTGACAGGTTGCCGATTTCACTCTTTCACCGGTCTTGAGCAGGCAGGAAAATACACTTCTTTAGTTGCAGCAGGAGGATCTATACTGTGATTGATTGACTGGATAGCACAATCAGAAACAGGGTGAATTTAATGAATATGGCGGAGAATGTTTGTGTTTTTTTTTAATATTAAAATAATAATATTTTTTATTTTTTAAAATTTATTTTTAATATTAATACATCAAAACAATATAAAAATTTTAATTTTTTTTTTTTAAAAGGGTTTAAACTACGTTCATAAACACACCATGTTTAATTTTAGCCATAGTACTGACATGACTTTAAAAAAGCTGACCTCCAGAGGCAAAATTGACGTTTCTGTCTTCGAGGCTAGCTGACGAACAACGACATGTCACTCCATAACATAAGCGTGTGTCTTTGTAATTAACAGACAGAACCTCTCTAGACTAGAGAGCGGAGAGCAGAGGGTGGATACTTGTCAAAAGAAAATCATAAAACTTGCATCAAGATGAGTACCATGAAATTTTGCCGCGAATGGTAGCAGCATCTCTTCTTTTTATCAACCGCCTAAACTGCGTTCACTTCTTTTATTTTGTCTTCGATTAATCTATTTATTTATACCATAATGTTTTGCAGCAACAACATTCTGTACCCTAGAGAAGACAGAGATCAGAAGATCCTTCTTTACGCTTGCCGCAACTGTGATCACCAGGTCTGGACTTTTATTATAATGCAATTTAAAACTAAACCCATTATTTATTAAAATGAAAAACCCTAATCTTCTTTTTCTTGGGTTTTTTTTTTTTTTGTTGCAGGAGATTGCTGATGATAACTGTGTGTACCGAAATGAGGTGCATCACTCAGTAGCAGAGAGAACTCAGGTATTGCAAGATGTAGCTGCTGATCCTACTCTCCCTCGCACTAAAGCTGTTACTTGTACTGTATGCAAACATCCTGAAGCTGTCTTCTTCCAGGTTAGTGCTATTTTTTATGCTATTCTGCGCCGATGGGAATGTTCTCTCTTTTCTTTTTTTTAGTATTGGATTTTCTCGAATATTTGGTGTATGGGTTTGTTACTATTATAGTGAATTTTATTGTTGCGTTTGTTAGTTGGCCTTTGGCAGAAAATTGTTTGTTTTATTATGATAAGTGACAGTGCTCATATGGAAAACATTTTAAAGAGTTATGATCTGAAACCATATTTAATAAGAGCAAAAAATGCAGCCATTAATGAAGGGGAAGTACACGACTTAGGTTTGATTTTTAAGGGGGTGTAGTGTGAAAGGTTGCTAGAGCATATTTGCAGCTGAAGAGGGACGGGTATGCTTTATTTAACACAGTGCCATATGTTGGTTGGGAGTTACTGACATGCAAAAGTAGTTGAGGATATACTGGTGATATTTGAAAAAGAAACACGTTGAAGATAGTTTTAGCATAGCTATGGGTGTAGTGGAAAGATCTAAGAGAATCATTAGTCTTTCTAATTCTACATGGTTGAGCATTTTATGTTTCTTTTCTGCCAATACAAATGAGATTACATCAGCATGTACTGAATTGTTTCCTTGTTTTTCCTCTCTTCATATGGATGTTTCACCATTTCACATTGATTGGATAGATCGCTCTAGATGTCTCAAGTAAAATATATTTTTACATAAAAGACAACCAATTCATCTTATATTTTACTGTTCTGCAGTTGTACTCCATTAGAAGTTTCTCTTCGTGGTTGCTGGAATCATATTTGAGTTGGTTACTCCTTTAAAATGCAATTTTAGAATCCCTCTAAATCTACGCCATGGCATTTGGGTTCTAATTTTATGTGATATCTTCTGTTTAATTTTGAAGCACTACTTCTCTTGAAAGATGACTTTCATATAGACGTGCAGAAAATGCCTTTGTTAATATTCAAAAACTCAAGCATTTGACTTGTTCCCTTGAGATTCAAGTGTGCGGTAGAATCCATCATAGGGAAAGTATGGACTCGCAATAGGCTGTCTTGTTTTCTTTTCTGGAATGATATTTCTCCCCAGTTTGTCAATGTATGTACCTGCCACTAAGTTGCCATTATGCTTGATGTCTTATAAATACATTTTCAACTTGTTTTTTTTGGTGAATCTATCTGTTAGCAAGTATGGGGAGCTACCGTTTACTTGAGAACTTGGTTTACTTAGAACTCATTACTATTCAAAATGTGCTTATTGGGATCATTAATCAAATGAACTTGCTGCAATCTTTTAATGGCCTTGTAATTGCATGAAACAGCGATTCTTCAAAAGTCTAATGTGAAGTTTTCTTCAATCACGCAGGCAACTTCTAGGGGAGAGGAGGGTATGACGCTGTTTTTCGTGTGCTGCAACCCGAATTGTGGCCATAGGTGGAGAGATTGATATTCATCTACCCACCAATCAAAGCTCTAAATATGATGCATTTAGAAATGTTGCCTTCAAGATGGATCTAGTTGAGACCTCATGTACGGTTTCTGATCTGCTAATTTTGCGGATGGAGATTTTTGCAATTATTTTATATATTTCTATATGAGTTCCAGTTAACTCTCAAGAATTTTTTATCCTCGATAAATCAAATTTTGAGGTTTAACCTTTGTTGGTTACAGCTACTTCAGTATGAGGGGGGCGGGGTCTGAATTTAACATGATTGAGTCTTCATATTTCTAGGCCTCGTTAATAATGCTTAGAAGGTTCCTTTTCATTTAACTGTAGGTGCCATACATGTGCCATAGGAGCAAACTAATTTCAGCTTATTTACAAATAATCAGTTTCCTGTAAATTTACTCATAAATGTGCTTATCGGTTTTTACCGAATTGTAAAATTAATTTGGAGGCTAATGGGGTCGAACATGCATAACACCTCCCAAGACTTTGAGAACACTGGTTCAAACTTGACATTTGAGAACAAGGACTAAAATGTGAACAGCATTCTACATCGAAGGAAAATTTAAGATTTTCTGTGTTTCTTTGTTATTATTAATGACGATGCTGACAAAGTTGTCTATACAAGAAAGAATCTTCAAGTGGAGATTTCTCCACAGCGAAACGCATTGAAAGAAACGAAAACCGATTCCCAAAATTGAAGCTAGAGGAAAAAAAAATCTACGAATAAAAAAAATTATATGCAAAAAATACGGGATCTAAAAACAGAACGGCCCAGCTGATATCAGAACAATTCGAGGCTACAAAGATGATAATGTCCGTGTGAACCAGTTTGATAAACGTTTCATTTTCGTCAAGAGCTCTGCCTTCTTCGCAAAGTATGATTCTGCATTCAACAGCATGACTTCAAAGTCATGCTTCAATGCCTCCAAGCTTCTATAGTAGTTGTTTTCTAACCTTGCCTGGATCACTTCAAGAGACAACGGAACTGCAAACCTGGGAATTTCAGGGATCCAAACACCAGCTCAAGCACCCAAAATTTTGCAAGTTACATGCAAGATGCAAGGGAATTGGTTTAACATTCACTAAGGCACGTTTACGCTTATACTTCTTGAGAACAAACCATCTCAATACAAAACTACACAAAAAGAAACAGGCACAAGAAAATACCCGTTAGTAAATCGAGTCGTCTGTGAAACTTGCCTTAGCTTTTCAACCCCATAGTGATCCTGAAGATGTGCAAAAATAAAATAAAAAAATCAGAAAAGTCCATGTAATATCTCCGAGTTGATATACAAGCCACATCAAAACATTTTCAGAGATCTTATACAAGAAAAAATAATTCCCACCCTCTTTGCAAGATTACCTGGTGTTTCTCGCCTGATCGCTCTAGTTTGGCGAAGGCAAACAGCAACTTGTTCATAGTCTCCTCATCTATATGAGGCTGCTCAAACATCGTACCATCATCAAAAAGCTCCCACGGACTGTGATGATGCAGTTCTTTGGGATCGCTCTTATACTGAACAGCACACCTCTCCCATGGACTCTCGGGAAATTCAGAAGATTTGGGCTTTGTATATAAAACCCGGCCATACCACCAATCACCATCTTCTTCACCCTCATTTTTCCACCAGACCTTACATTTATCCCTGCGACTCCAATCCCTCTGTATGGCAGCATCAAACCGAGTTTTTTCAACAAGAAAATCTGGGAAGCCAGTCATTTCAGGTAGAGTTAATTTGAATGATTTCTGAAATGCACTGGAAGTAGGATCTATAAATTTAAGCGTCATTTTGCAGCAACTATCCCCAGATCCAGCAAATGGAGCATACTCGAGGGCTTCAACCTTACAGAATTCAACTGCCCTTATGTTTCCCTTGATTGTCTTCCAAGGGCCTACTTCTTTTGACTTCATGCAGTCTAGGTACTCTTGATGGCCCTGAAAAACAAAGCTTCCAAGATAAATCATTTAAATCACAAGACCTAAATTGCAATATCCAAAGGCAAGAATAAAGAATGAACTATAGGTCAGCAAAAAAGGAATCTTTAGCGTCTCTTCCAAGTGACCTGTCTCAAGTATGCTAATTCATCCCCCTGTTGGGGGATGTAACGAGAGCCCTCCTCATGCATTGACAACATTAACCATGACACTCTTTTGGCTGATTGATGCAACTTCCTCCTTCCATCTACTGGACTTGTGTCATGAAAGTGACAACTGGCTTTCCTGTTTCTAGTAGATCTCAATCGAACTGTCATCCTTGAGCTTGATCCCCATTCTTCGCATTGAAGCTGACATCTACTAATGGAACCATCGTGGGTATCTCTACAAGTATTATCTGATTCATGTCCCAGCCCCAAATGGAGATCATTGATTGCAATATTTGCATCATGTGTTCCCCTAGGGCCCATGGAATGCATTCTATGAGATCCACCAATTGTGCCTTCATAGGAATCCCCTCTGGAGTCAAGATGAGGGTTACAAGCGATTGAAGTTTCTTCTCTGATGCTGCCATCACGTTCTGAGTTAATTTTACCTCTACCTGGCTTTGACCTTCTATAAACAACATCAAACATCTTTTTGGGATGTGAACGGGACCCAACTGAGTCATCCAAGGATGGCATGGAAATTTCACCATTTCGTATATCTGATTCTTCCAATCCATCACCTTTATATTCTGGAGTATTTCCACTGGAACCATCATGCTCCAGCATTTCCTTAACTGGATCCTGTGTCGTGTTTGCAGACTTATCAGTTGATAAATCACACGCACCATTTCCCTGATTATCTAGTGAATCCCTCAATATCTTTTTTGATCTTATCCTTATCATTGTTGAGAAAGATGGGAAGCTCTCTCTGAGATCCAGAGGGTTGTCATTCTCATTAGCCATGTGACCCAGGTTTGGTAATGTATCAAAATCCATGCATCTGTTGAAGGTTGAGTGGACTTTACCACTGGACACATCATTTACAACCTGTGGGGTCTCTGGCCCAGCATTTCTTTCATTCACTGGTATGACTCCTTGATTGTCCACATTATTTTGAACTTCTGAAGTAGGGGGTATTTTTCCATGATCTTCCTGAAACTTTGAGAATCTGTTGAGACTATTTTCATTTTCATTTTGTTCACCAAGGCGTGCACTAGATCCAGTATATGCTGCTGATGAAATGGATTCTCCTAATCTCTGACGCTTAGAAGTACGAGCCTTTACACCTCCCCATCTGATATCCCCATTTTTGTATCCTTCAGACAGGTCCAAAGGATAATGGTCTGTCTGTGCTCTTCTTCCTCCATCCATTCTGCTGTAATGTGCATCACCAGAGAAGTATCCTGGATCTTGAGAGCTTGTAGGAACCCCACTGACCTCGGTGGCTTCATGAGGAGCTTTGGATGATGATCCAACCACATCAACCTGGTAGTCACACTTGTGAATTCCACTTTCTGGGAATACAATCTTAATAGAATCGCGAACTGGCAATTTAAAGACCAATCTCCTTCTATTTATAGTATTCATGTGAGATTCAGTAAGATCACATGATTCAACAAAGTCTTCAGACTCTTCCAGGATATCTTTCCCCTTCAAATTCCTCTTCCTGTCGTCCAAAGATCTATTTGATTCATCACTTCCAATATTTGAGTCTTGCATGCCAGATTCAGTTTCTGATAAGTCACCTTCCGAACCATCTTCATCTTCTCCATCTGTAGCTGTTCCAGTAATTTTTGAAAACAAACTACGCGCATTGCGGGCAGCAGCTCTTTGAGGTCTCAAGGCCTTTGAAGTGGAAGACTTCTTCTTTGAAACTTTCCGGCCAATCCTTGATTTCCTAGCTCGATCACTTCTAATTGAATTTCCATCACACTCATCCAAATTCTTCCTCTTAACACGCCTCCCAGAAGAAGTCATTATCTCAATCTGCAAGAAGTCAGAGCAAGAAGAATAAGCTAGAAATCAAGAATAAGTCAAGCATCCATGAAATCCAAAATTTTAAATGATAATAATAGATGAACACTTACTTCAGCCTTTTGTTCTCTCCTTTTAGACCTTCGGAAACCATCCCCACCCTCAGCCCCACTGTCTTCTGCAGTACATTCTGGATCTTCAGAGGAACTAGAATTTGAACTTCCTTGCTCAGCCTCAGAAGAACACTCTTCAGGGGCATTGTACTCTGAATCATTGTCATCACTTTGCATGTCATTTTCTGGTTCCCAATCCATGGCATCTATAAACTCAGGCAGTGGCTCAACCAATACATCCAAGTCAGCCAAGGGGAGTATTTGGTTATCTGGGTCTAGACTGAAGTCTGGCCCAGCAGCAAATCTTATAGAAGATGGCTTCCACTCCACACCCAGAGCTCCTAATCGTCTCTGCTGATACATGCTTTGGTAAGGTTCTGTATAGGGAATCATCCCTGGAATTGTCAAAAACAAGAAGCCCTTGAGAGAATGTAATCGCAAATAACACATGCCATAAGTATACTATAATGATAAGAGTTGTCAAGGTGAAATTATAACCTGAGTCACAAAGGAGATCTTGCATATTCCGTCGGAATGGTACTAGTTGAGTTTCCTGAATTAAAAGTTCGCATTGTTTACAATCAAGACGTGAACAAGGAACCAAAACGACTATGTAAAGCAGAACTTCAAATACTACATCTTTTCTGCAGGATATATTGGGACTACGGTAAAATTTTCAACACCAGACAGTCATAGCAAAGGGGTACTGTTATGATCATTTATAAACTCATAAATTGATTACCATAACTCTACTTATGGATATGCATTTGTGCATGCAAATAATAAGTAAATGCCACAGACATCAAAAGTACATGCTAGGACTGGGTAATCCAGAATTAGGATTACAAGAAGGATGGGCAAGAATTTTTTCAAGTGGGTATGTATCTCAATAGTAATCTCAATGACGTTACATTTCCTTACTAATATTAGGCCCTTCTCAAGGTGCATGTTTCTTGATGATAGGTAAATGAAGTGGTGCATGATAATAAATAGGTTTGCTGAAGTCACCAAATTATGACAGCCAGCTAACCTGGTCAAGTACATTTCCATGGGCATCTTGTATCAAAGGCCGATAATCACCAAGGAAGAACTGTAAAGAAGTGTACACAGAGTTTAGTTTCATAATGCATTTCCAGAAAGCCAGTTCTCAGCAGAACCTACAAAAGCATGGGCGGTTATTTATAACACACCTGATCATATTTAGCATCCTTTTGGGACTCGCCTTGGCCTGTATTTAATATGTACAGCTGACCAACATCATCCGAAAGTATAATGGATGTACCATCCCTATAATAAAGCCATATGCAATAATCATGACAACAGCAGTAAGGTTGCAAAAAATTTACACAAGTATCCACCACCATTTTGATTGAGTAGAATTAAGATAAAAAAACAAAAGCATAAAATTAAACTCCATCGCAAGGATAATAAAATACATATAAAATAACTTATCATGCAAAGCTGATATAACATTGCTAAGTGGAAACACCTATTTGAGATCTGAAATATAGATTCACAATCACATAAATTCATCTGACATTCACTTAGATAAGTCAATTCCAGGAAAAGTTGAACTGGTAAAATAACCATGACGCTCAATGGGAATCCAACTGGTTTTAAAGATAGAACTAGTAATAATTTAAAGAATCAATGCTCAAACTGTGACCACATTGCTAGTTAAATCTGATCATGCATCACATAGTACGACAAAACAGAAGGTCCAATGGGTGACAAGGTCTCAAATGTTTGACCTTACCAAGACTCTTCCTGAAATTATTAGTTGGATTTATTTTAACTGTTGGAGGACATGAATTGAAATCTCAAAGTTGCCTTAAAGTTGAAAGATCTCAAACACAATTTTCCTGGAGGGACCAACCAGATAAAAAATGAATATAAATGCCGCTGCATTTTAATTAGCTACAGGGACAACAGACAAGAACATATGAACAGAACAAAATTAAAACCTAATAGCACCTTTGTGTGGTTTGTCAAGAATAAAAAGGTATTTTATACAATCAATCAAACTGTAAAATAACCTAATAGATAAGTCAATTCCAGGAAAAGTTGAACTGGTAAAATAACCATGACGCTCAATGGGAATCCAACTGGTTTTAAAGATAGAACTAGTAATAATTTAAAGAATCGCAAGTGAGGTTCTAGCCTAGCGGTGGAAGGGGCTTGTCCCCTTCCTCTGCATCAGGGGTTCGAACCTCACCATGCACGCCTGTCACCCCCGTGGTGCCTTACATGTTCACTGGGCTTGCAGGATGTTCAGTGAGCCGTGTGGATTAGTCGTGGTGCGCGTAAGCTGGCCCGGACATCACACGTCAAAAAAANTTAAAGAATCAATGCTCAAACTGTGACCACATTGCTAGTTAAATCTGATCATGCATCACATAGTACGACAAAACAGAAGGTCCAATGGGTGACAAGGTCTCAAATGTTTGACCTTACCAAGACTCTTCCTGAAATTATTAGTTGGATTTATTTTAACTGTTGGAGGACATGAATTGAAATCTCAAAGTTGCCTTAAAGTTGAAAGATCTCAAACACAATTTTCCTGGAGGGACCAACCAGATAAAAAATGAATATAAATGCCGCTGCATTTTAATTAGCTACAGGGACAACAGACAAGAACATATGAACAGAACAAAATTAAAACCTAATAGCATCTTTGTGTGGTTTGTCAAGAATAAAAAGGTATTTTATACAATCAATCAAATTTTTAAGTTGGTTTATGACAAGTGAGGGAGAATTCTCGATGGAATACTAAACCTCAAAGCATGAATGTCAAGTCAACTCGCAAGCAAGTGAGAAAATAAAAATTGATCCACTAGTCCAACTACAAGAAGTTAAAATATAATTTCCCAAACTTCAATAAGAACCATTCTTCACATAACATCTTGAAATAACAAAGAGAAAGTAAATTAAATGGTCTAGAAAGCTTCTATTTTAGAATATTAAACTATCATGAAACAATGAAAGGTAAGTGAGATTCATATGATGTCACTTGACATTGATTCAGAAGAGTGACACTGATAGAATCAACAAAAACAAAAAGAGATTCTACATTAAGCATTAACAGGCACTTACGGTGAAAACTTTCCATCTACCAACTTGAAATGCGAAATTTCATAGATCCGGATGGGTGTGCCCTCCCAGATCTAAAGGACAAAAAGAATATGAATGCACTTGTAACCAAAGAGAGGAAGTAGACTATAAAATGGGCTTAGCAAATTGGAGACTCACATCCCACACTATTGTTTTTCCATCATAGCCAGCGCTCATAGCTATTCTTGGGTTGAAAGGGTGAACATCAAGAACATATGTCTGCCAGGAACACAAATAACATGGTCAGAAACACTGGACACATAAGGTAAATAACGTGTGGAAAGTAAGATAATCCAACAGTGTGTCAAGATAAAATGCATTGATATGAAAAACAGGAAACTGAGAAATGAGAGCAAAACAGAAATAGCATCCTTCTAAAGGAATAGGAAATTTCAGCTGTTCCGTAAGGGTATCCTGATAGAAATGTGATATGGATGGTTGACGAGATTTTGTAAGAATCACCACATGAAAGGCAATGAAACACAAGAAAGCATTGATCTATGCCACCAGTGGTCATGGAAGGTGCCGGGAAACAGGCTTAGAATAACAATGTATCTTTGTTCCTTGTATACAAACAGAATGGGAGGTTGAAAAGATGTCAAATTACAGCAAAACATGCTTTTGAAATGCTAAAACATACACAGATTGGATAAACAAACCATTTCAAAACTAAAAATTGGTAGGGCCAGTAAGATCTGCAAAAGATAGATACCGATTTCTTCTAGTGAATGAGCAAAAGAAAATTGACTGGTGAAACAATTAAAATAACATTTTCTCCTTTTGCTGTTAAGAGAGGCACTTAAAATATTACAAAAGTTTGCAGAGATTTCGTTTAGAACTATCGATGGTAATGAATGAGAGATGGTTAAACGTACTGACAAACTGAGTTCATTAGCGAAAATACATAATATATTTAACCAAGAAGAATGACACATTATATACAATTACCAACTGCAAAAAACTAAATCAATTTTCCAGCCCTTCTCAGCTTTTGACCATCAACTTAGAAGAAAATTCACTTAAACTGAATAATCAGGTGATATGGCAAAAACAACATGAAACAATTATAAAACTAGCAAATTGCATTTACATGACCTGAAGAAAAAGCATTCTAGCAAATCTCATTTACAGCAGTTGTAAAACTAACAAGGAGAACCATGACAAGAAATCAATAAAATAGTTAAGAGCACCCCATGAATTCACCAGTCCAAAAATCATATCATAGGGAGAGATGATAGCACAAAAGGTGTTCAGTGAGAGGGAACATATCAGTCATCCTGACATGTAATTACATATGGACAATTCAACATTAACATCCTAATTAAGAAAGGGAAAAAAAGATACTTGATAGAAAAATGGGGAAACACTTACAGATTGAGTATGACCAGTCAAAGAATGCACCAAACTACCATCAGCAGCATTCCAAACACATATTCTGCAATCTGCACCAGAATCATCACCCCCACACAATAAACTTATAGAAAATAATGACTATATTTCCTACTTCAAAAAATATTTAGTAGAATCCAACTCAATTCTGAAATATCATTTTTTTGGTACGGTCAATTACATGGAGGAAAGGGTCTGCATTTATTTATTTATGTTTTAGTTTAAATTTTATCAGGGGGGCAAAGCACCAAAAAGTCTCTGGAAACCTTTTCAGACCTATTGAAATTTTAAATTTTCTTGTCCCCCACCCAAATTCACAAGGAGACAAATGAGCATATAAAGATCAAAAAATTACACAAAAATCATCACGTAATGCTTTGTCCACATAGTGAACAGCAACAACAAACACAAAATTCAACAGAAAAATAAAGGATGATCTTTAGACAACAATGAGGACTCAATGGTTGAAAGTTTCAGCGTGCAATGAAAGTTTCCACATGTAGATTTCTTCCATTATAAATAAGTGAAACAGATAGCTGCCCTTTCTTATTTGACAATGTCCCTGAACTTGCCCAGAAGTCAAAAGTGTGTGAATAACATTCCCTTATCCCCAATTTTCTGGAAACTAGATAATCTGCTACCTAGAACAAGTAATACAATCCACTAGTACCAAGTTCAACAGAAAATGACCATTGTTGTGATCTTAAAAACAATTAAACCAACAACAACACAAAGATTAAGCCTGTTAAGAATTACACAGCCTTGTTTCCTTTCCTCTTCTGAATCTCTCCAACATTCCAGGCACTTCAAGCATTTAGTAACTAAAATAGAAAGGGAAATCATGACATAACCATCAAATACAACATATCTACAGCAAAGCAAGACTAATAGAGCCTCAACAATGAGTCCCAACCAAAACATCATTTTGCCATAAAAGAAGGCTTTGCTGGAAGAAAATGGGCGCACTTAAGAATTTTAAGATGGGTTTGCTTGTAAAGCGAATGCCCGGGCATTGATGGACAAACACCCCCCCTGTGCTCTAAAAAAATAACTAATAGCTGAGGGGCAGAAGATAGTCAAGTTTATATAGCTGCACACACATATTCATCCACAAATGTGTACATGAATACTTGTCAGTGAAATACACAATACCCATAATAGCAGCAAGGACAAAACGATTATCCAGACTCCACACGATCATGTTCACCCCACGAGGAGTTGGAAGAATTCTCTGTCGTGGACCTCCTCGTGGAGGTTGAGGAGGCATTGGTGGAGGAGGAACTTTCAGGTGATAATGTCGTATCCAACGGCCAGCTTTCCCCTTCAAAAAGAAAGAAATATATATCTGTAGTTCAGAAATCAAGATGGAATCCTGATACTACTCAAGGTCACATTGACCTATATTGAACCTCACAGAAACTAGATGACCGACTCTCACTTCCCTGAGAAAAAAGAAATCCAAGGGAGGGGGGGCATAAAAAGAGGTTATTTACATGAGATCTACGTGATTTTGGAATCCAAATAATTGCACTTCCATCTCGAGAACAGGTAACTATGCTGTCTTGAGAATACCTGATGCATTTAATTACAAAGCATGTTTTGTCAATAGATTTAATTAACTACAACAAGAGGGCTTAATATATTCTCATCATAAAAATAGCACGACATAAATAAGCAAATAAGAAAAACTCCATACCATGAATTTTTAAATTTTGGAATATTTTCTTCCTTTGAGCTGTCAGCCATAGAAAATCTACATGGCACAACACAACCACTGCAAAGCAAATCAGAATGCTATGTCAGTAATCTAAAAAAATTTTATGGCAGCATCAGCACAAAGCAAGAAACACTACCTAAATTGAACATAGTTGACATCATTCTCATGGCCACGTAACGCATCTATCTCATGATTTGGCTGGTCTGAATCCGTGTTGGATTTAAGAGCATTCCACACCTACAAGTGAAAAGATATTGCTAACAAGCTATTCAATGTATACACTTCAATATAGAGGCACAAAGATTATTCACATCAGTTCTCCCAAAATCAATATTCACATCACATATAGAAGATAAAAATAGGATGACCATAATGCAGAATTGCAAGCGAACTAAGGGAATTCAAATATACCCTAGCAAGGTGGTCAGAGCTACCGGTGACAAATACATTTCCATGAGCATTGAATGCACAACAAAAAATTTGATGGCTCTGAGGACCACTACTTGAGGATGGACCGCTGTTCTTTCCTGCAGGTATTCCAGAGTTCTTGTAACTTCTTTTTTATAAATGAACCACTTCCTCAATCATGAGTTTGAATGAAAAGGTAACTAACCAGCCACAGGATCCGGAGGCCTTGGAACATATATTCGTGCACCTAAGTTGGAAGACCTGGCATCCCAAATCCTACATGTTCCATCATCAGAGGACCTGCAAAGCAAGAGTAAAAGCTATAAATCATAGCAGAGAACAAGTCATGAGGAGTCTGCACTGTAGTTTTCAAGGTACCAGTGCCTACTTTTCAAACAGCAATAATGGAGATTTTGCGTGAATAGAGAAAAAACAAAACAAAACAAAGCCAAAGCTCATAATTTTACATGCATCAAAATCCAAGTGCAAAGCAAAACCAACTACTGCATAGTTACTGAAATAAGGACTTTGAATCAAAATTCACTTGAAATAATGCAGATATTATACAACTTGAGGCCTCAACTAAGCCAAACTCAACTCAACTAAATCTTAATCCTAACAAATGGAGTCAAATAGGGGAGTTGTTTGGGCTGGAATATGGATATTTATTGACAAACACAAAAATAATCGATGGCCTGAAATTCTATGAGACAAGAAGATTGAGGTAACATGCTACAAATTTAATCATGATGAGGAAAAAGAAAAAAACTACAAAGTTAATGATCCAGAGAAGAGAATAGAGATACATGGATTAAATTTCCCACTAACTTTAAGGATACAAGAGTTTAAGTTGAAAACCATCTCCATCAAATCTATTCATGGTAGGCATCTGGCTTTTCCTCAAATCATAAAAGGTTTCTGGTTGGGAAAAAATTGGTCCGGTTTCAAACCTAACAAGCAATAAAATAAAGTCCTGCAGCAGCTACAGTGGCATGTTCCAAATTTCCAATTTCAAGATTCCTCGTAACAAGTCAAATCCACAGGTAGTGGATTGATGAAACAAAGGACAAATTCTCAGAAATGTAGAGCATGCATATTATAAGAAGATTGCAATCAGCCTTACGACAAAAGCTGGTATGCAGAACCAGGCCTTGGACTAAATGCAATGGAAGTAACAGCTGCAGAATGTCCACGCAGAACTGATATTGGCATCCCATCTGGCAAACGCCACTGCCCAAATCCAGAGATAGCGATCATATATTGGGTGTAAATATAATAACCAGAAAGAAAGTCATTAATTTGCAGAAGGAAAAAGAAGCTTACAACTCGAATTATGCAATCATTTGAAGAGGATGCCACCAAAGTATTATTTGAATTTACAGCCAAGTCAGTAATGTCCCCCTTTCACACATGGATTGAAATGCAACTTGTGATTAAACAGAAATGGAAAGGCAAGGAAATAATGCATATTTGATTTATAGAACCATACTCACTTCATGCCCACGACAGCTAGCTAAGCAAAAAGCAGTTTCCATGGACCAGATTTTTACAAGACGATCGTCTGAACCAGTGACAACATATCTCCCTGAGCGATCAAATATTGCTGCAAGATTTACATCAAGGCAATTTAGGTACAAACCCACCAACATAAACAAAAATTAAGAGAAAATGCATATGGTGGGATATCCAGGATACAGCTGGATAAATGCTTTATTTCATTTCAGATTTTGGCCAACAATAGCCACAATATATGACGTGTGGGTTTTCCCAAAGATTAGAACATAAATTGTATAATCCAATTCCATAAAATGTTGCTGTAAAACCCATACCACAATAGACAGCATTCCGATGTCCGCGTACTCTCTTGACATTTTGCATTTTCTGAACCATGGTTAATGGTTTTGCAATAGCATAGCATGTTGCACGAATAGATGGTGCACGATGGTGTCTTGCAAAACCGCCCCCAATTTCCCTCAAACTTAACCCACGCACCTGATCAGCATGTCTATGAGGCCATCGCATGTGAGCAGGGGGGTGCTTGACTAGGCCATTTCCCATATCTCTATCACCTTAGGAAGAGGAGGATGCAAAATTAGACACAAAGGGGAATTTTACATCTTATTAACTTCCAGGTAAAAATAGATAACGAACTCTAGTATCTCCTGTGGATAGAAAATATCTCACAACAGCATAAAAACCTCATATACAAATACAAGTAAAAATTCTGATTGTCATTTCATTTAAAAGGCTTAAATAGATGTAACGTACAACTCAAAAGTGAAAATGATCCCGCTCCCAGAAGAGTAGGAACATCAGCAGCATTTGGAACATCAGAAATCAAGCCTTCCGATGGAGAGGCTGTATTGAGCAACAATTGCTTCAAAAGCTTTACCAAGTGATTCTTCTCAATGTGAGGATACCTGTATAGGTATAATTAATGAAAGGTCAGGATCGGAGAGTTTGAGGCAAAAACTTAACAAAACACAATCTACATTATATATCCATAAAAATACAGGCAAAATTTCACAAAAGAGACCAGGACCATTATCTCAATCCATTTTTAACTTGACCATATATGTAGGCATATATAGTTTGCCCCACAAAAGCAACACTAAGAGCAATTGTGTGTGCCCACAAATGAGAGAGAGAGAGAGAGAGAGAGTGTGCATAGCCTACCGCTCCTCCAAACCTTTGTAACTTAATGGAAATGATAGACCATTATCATTTTCATCCCCACTAGGCCTTTCACGTCTTGAATACCATGCATGATATCTTCTAGGTAAAAGTTGATGTTCAAGAAGTTCATTCCAAAACTGTACATAAGTTCTCTGACATGGCCCAGCTGAAAGGAAATGCATGATTAAAAAGTAAACTTCACTAAGGTCAACATCCACATCTTTCACCCTTCTGTGACTTGTCTGTGGCTCTGCAAGTTGGGCATTCTCACGCCCCTTACTTGAAAAGATCAAAGGCTTCATACTACCAGAAGGTGCATCACTTGAAGGAATGTACTTCCGAAGAGCCATGTTTCCTGTCATTCAAGAAGCCAGAAAAACAAAAGTTAAACAAAGAAGTAGATCAATTCTAAATAAAACAATAAAATAAAAAATTAAGCATTAAAAGATACAAAAGAAATATATGAATCCTTTAGCATGCAGCTTAGTGGAAGTCGATGATCCAATGAAATTAAGCATGTTATAATATTTGAAGTGTCCATTAAAAAAGTTTGGTTCTCAAACTTTTGTGCAGAAAAAATAACATCAAATATTTTATTCAATGATCAAATAATGAGTATTGTTGTTGGAAGCGCCCAAAAATCCAATTAGATTTAAATATCTATTGAGTGGTGCATCAGTTTTTGATGGGTTATTTGCTTCCAATTTAAGCCTTTTGGACTGTATAAACATTACAGATATTTGTAAGACCAGGTTTGATTTATATATATATAGGTGTCAAAATTATTATAATGCTGAAAGACTGGTATAATGAATTTCTGATGGATTGGTGGTATAAGAATGGTTCATGATTTTGTTTTATCAGATCATTCACAAAAATAATGAATTTGATTGGTTGTCAATTGAGACATGGGTCCTATAACCTGCAACTCAACTTCAATAAATTTTATGATTCCTTTATTCTTATTCCTTGGTTGTTAAATATGTTCATTGCTAATAAGAGAAAGCTCTGGTAAGTCTGATTTATTAAATTACTTACAATGCAATTAGATTTAATTGATTCTACCGTATAATTTATAAAGTTTCTTATTCATTATTAATGCTAAATTTATAGATTTCACATATTTCAATATTGCTTTACAAATTTATATTTAAATAGTCAATTCAATATAATATAAAAAACCAAACAGCTGTAGTCATGGAGATAGCCCTAGCATGTCACTCTTTCTCGTATATTTCATTCAAAATGATATTCAAAAGAAAGCATGATTATAAATCAAATCCATAATTAAAAATAAATAAATTTTAGTTTAAATTTCAATTACTAATCACTATACTACATTAATTTAAGAAATTAATAAATCAAATTTAAAAAAAAAATTGACATCATTCAGAATCATATCCTATACTCTAACGGGCAAAACCCATTATTTGTGTGTTTTTTTCGGTTAGTAAATTTGCAACATGTGTTTATAATGTGATCCATTACTTCCCAATTGGATCAAATGTGGGTCATTTGACACTTGTCTCCGATTATAATTAGAAAAGGCAATTTAAATTGTTTGGAATGCATCTTTTAATAATTTTAATTCAACATAGAAAAACACTGCCAAATGGATGATAGCATGCCCTTCTCCCTCCATCATCAGCCCTCACACTCCAACCAGATTAACCGCCACCAAATAGCAAATCCAAAATCACAACAATGTCAACTAATGGTGCTATAAAAAGAAAAATAGAAAAATTTGTCAACTGTGAAACCATGAGCCAAAAACCACAAAATTCAGATTCACCAGCATCAAATCAACCCCAAGACTTCCATTGTATACAAATCATATAATCTCCTAGGAAATGAAACATGAACAAACCTCAATTCGTCCTAAAATTGAAGGCCATGATAATTGTGCATGTGAAAGAAAATCTTTCACATATTTAACAGAACAAAAGGCCATCCACGTCAACTATCTTTGTCAAGCACCCACGTACTAATCACATAACATACAACAAATGCTCCTATCTCAAAAGTTCTTGATCAAAGCAAAAGGGGCTCATATCCACACAAGTGCAATTAATGCTACCATCTCAAAAGTAGAACCACTGATGAAAATATCGATTGGTTGGAGAGACAGGGTAAGTAAACTACCACCAACCCTTGGGCCCCCTCTCTATCAAACCTTCAGAAATAATACCAAGAGAAAAGCGTAACATTTCCCTGAACAACCAAGTGATGCAACTAACTTCTAATAATCAAAATTCGTGATAATTATCAAGAGATGGTCATTCCTTCAAGACACCTATCAATACATGCACAACTAAGAACCTATGAGTTGAGAAACTTTACACGCAGCAAATGTACTTGATTACAAAGGAATCTTTTTCAAGTAGAAACAATAGAATTTCTCATTCAAGAGTCCAGGTCCCTGTTGGAATAAAAATTTAACTAAGTGAAGCCTTTGGAGTAACCCTAGGAGGACAAAAATTCCAAAGCTGTCCAGCATCATAACTATTCTTTACTAGACAGCTATCAAAGTTATCACCTAGAAGTCCTTCAGCATGAAATTTATAGAGGAATTCTGTCATTTTCCCCTTTATTTCTATCCACTTCCCCTGCACTCATATAATTTTCTAAGAATAAGACACCTCGCAACTCTCAAGTGAATCATCACTTGAGCTTTACGACATCAAGGTTCTGCTGAACTAGTGCAAAACAGTACTTCAAAAAGCAGAGATAGACCCCAAAAAGAAGAAGAAAAACCTACCAATTAAAAAGAAGAACAAAAGAATTGAATATAAACTCCTAATCCCCCTAATGACCCCTCAAAAGCATTCCTGATACTTCAGTTACATTACTGATACAGCCTTTAATTTTTTGCTGAATCCACACAAGGTTCAACCAAAAATTAAAATCAAGCAATAATAACAATGAAGAAGTCTTTTCTTAACACACTCACATTTACGCGTGACATGAACACACATGAAGAGCCTACACATTCACCAATTGATTGGTTAACAATGCCATGCGCTACTCAATTAATAATCAATAAAAAAAACCCTAATTGAAACAAATCATTAGCAAACATGATAACGACGTGGAACCTGATGTAATGCGAGAGATAAATCAACCAGAAGGAATTCTTGTATACTTTTGAAAGCCAAACCAGCAAAAATCCAAATGCATTCCTCTGTAACACCAAAAAAACCAAAACCCTAATTTCAATTTATCCCATTTACAATCAAATACGCACGCTAATATCGAAACAAGCCTTACTGAAGATCTAATTCAACATATTCGCCATAACCTTATCAATTTCCCAGTAAACAGACCAAAAATCACATAATGGTATAAATAAACCAAATTAGTGAAGACAAAAGGAGTGTTATTGTTGTACATACCGAATATTGAAACAAAACGTCAGCCTTTTTGAGGTATGTTAGCGGTGCCCTGGCTTTTCTTTTCTCTTCGCTTCTTCTGACAATGAAGGAGATCGAGAGGTTGAAAAGAGACTGGGATTGGGTAGAATTTGAAATTCAGAGAGTATTGGCGAGTGTAGGAGACGCGCGATGAAGTGATTTAGATTCTTGGAGGGAGCTCTGTGTGCGTGTGTGCGCGCTTTCGATTCTTGCTTTGTTAGGGAGATTCGGGAGCGAGGCAGGCAGAAACGGGAGGAGAAGGCAAGGACTGAAACGTGGCGTTTTATATCTTTGCGGGCGGCTACTCTTTTTCTCTCTACTCTACAGCAGATATGAGAGAGAAATTTGAGATAAAGAGAATATTATATATAACATTTAGGATTATCTGCTTGTTATGGATTGAAACGGCACCGTACAGCTTCTGTTTCCACTTCCAGGAGTTTGTGTCAGGAGACTGCGAAGGCGGCCCCACAGCACGGGTGAAACTTTTATTTTTTAATTTTTTAGCCCAAAAAGGATAGATACTTATTCGATGTGTAAGGTAAACTTATCGCTTGTGTTTTCTATAAATTACTGAGATGCATAATTTTTGTTTTTAAAGTATTTCTAAAAAATTTAAATTTTTTTATTTTTTATTTTAAATTAATTATTTTTAAATATTTTAGATTATTTTAATATATTGATATCAAAAAAATTTAAAAATAAAAAAAATATTATTTTAATATATTTTTTATAAATAAATACTAGGCTAGACCACATGCAAGGACAAGGCTAGAGGGGTTTTAGCATAGAGGCCATGTTCGAAAATATTACCATTTTTTTTTTCGTTTCATGAAAAACAAACACCGTTTTTGTTTTCCTATTTTTAGTAGGGTGTAAAAAACCTAACCCTCTAGCAACGCATCATAGTTGCAGCACATGAGCTCAGAACGTGTTTTGTCAGGGAGGATAAAAGATTTAAATGATGGAAGGAATAGAAACGATGGGAAGAATAAGCTGTGTTTATTTTGTTATTTTCAGTGAATTATTTTTAAAGTTTATTTATTTATTATTAAAAAATTAATCAATAAAAAAATATTTTAAAAAATATTTTTTTATTTTTAATGGAAAACACTTTTTAAAAATATAAAAAAATTTAAAAAATTATATTATTGTTGATTATATCAAATTTGATTCTTAAGCTTTTAATTGCTATATATTTTTTATTTTAAATATTTATATTTTAATTTTATCACTTAAAATTAAATTTTTATATTAGTTTTGGTTTTTATTTTTATAATTATTTTTTATTATTTTTAGTTGAGATATATTATCTATTAAATTTAATCCTCATTCTTTTTATTGCTATTTTTTTATTTGAGATAATTTTTTAAATTGATTTTTCTTATAATTTCATGTCCCTCAAGTTTTTTTTCATATTAAATTTGATTCTTATTCTTTTGATTGCTATTATTTTTACTTTGGTAAATTTTTTGAAATTGATTTTTTTATTTNAAAATATTATTTATTTTTAAAAAAAATATTATTTTTAAAAAATTAAATAGGAAGGTTCCAATCCATCCAACCGTTTATTTTAAACAAAAACAAAAACGAGAGTCGATGCATACAAATGGAAAAATATTATAAAACAGAAGTGAGTAAGGTTTGACCCTCGTTGCTGAATAAAGTGAAAATTCAAACCTCCACTTTTAATTCATTCGTATTCCTTTTTTCTCGATCCCTGGTAAAAAACACATTTGGCCTGATTTTATGATTACAGTTTTTTAAAAAATAAATCTAGAAAATCAATTTTAATTACTATTTTTAAAAATATCTTGAGATGAGTTTTTTTACGTAAAATAAATAAATAAATCTTCATTCAAAAATTTTATTTTAATTTCTACAAAATTAATATTTACAATACAATTATATGTGAGATTTAGTGTAAGAAAATATTTTGCTCACTAAATAATTTTTTTGTGGTCGGATAAAGTGTAAAAGCGATCAGCGTGTGTGTTTATATAATAATAATTGTATGGTAAATGTTTACAAGAATGTCCAAAAACCCATGAATATAACATGAATATTTAAATTCTTTTACCAATAAATAAGATATACATATAAAAAAAACTCCGTACATAAATATCCATTCTCGTATCTATTCTTATTAATATATGTGTTACGGCAATCAATGACGTTGAGATGGTGGTTTTTGATGGACGGTGATGGGTCATGGTTTCTCAAACCAATTCCATTTTAGAGACACCGCACGAAAATCAAAACCCGATGGGAGATTACATTTTTTGCGGCACCTAGCTCAAAGTAAAGGGGTGGCTGATTGTGCCTAGCTATATATTGGATCTGGACGTATCTATAGATATTCTTATATTAGGTCTAGATATGACCGCATCTGACTGCATATGAAACCTGAATGCATTCACTCTTAACCCTGTAGTAGGCGGACAAAATCATTTCTAATCATTTTTAGATGTACAGCGTGTTTAGAAGCATACTTATTGTTATTTTTTGAATAATTTTTTATATTAAAATTATATTAATAATTTTTTTTAAAAAAAATACTTTTAAAATACAGAAATATACAAGTTATAATTGCAAGCTATACCTATTTTTTTTTTAACTTCAGACATGAATTGCATTCAACATCTCTCACATCAGGTATTAGGTGTGTTGTTAAAAATTTATTTTATATTAAACCCTTCTATTCTAAATTTAAATTAATAATTATGATATTTATTATAATCTTGTCAAATGTAAACTAATACTTGTATTAATTAGATATAATAATATAAATAGTAAGATAATATTTTTAATTATATAAGACTACTTTTCTACTCCTCATGCATTGCACGAGACAGTAAAAATCAGGTGATATATAAAAAAAAAGATTCTTTCCTAGTTCTTTTCTCCTGGTCCTTAGACCTCCTTCTTCAATATTTTTTATACATTTATAAAACTTTTTAATATTTTCATTAATGTCATTTTTTATATAGATATTTTTGGTATTGTTTTGATCTTTAGACAGCCTTCCATCAATATCATTGGAGGACTTTATACTAATATTTATTATATAATAGTTTGATATCCTCCAGGAAAAAGATTTGTCAAGTGAGGAGTCTACATGTTCTCGGAGTGGAGGTTATTAAATTTACTATAAATGATGTATGAAATATTCTTTTTATTTTTTGTAAAGTGGTGTTTCGGGTGAAGATATTTTTGCCAACTATTTAAATTTGCAACGCTGGTGATTTATTCAAATTCAGCAAAACAAGAAGTCTAAAAGGATGTTTGTTGTGTTTTGAAATATTTTTTGTTTTAAAAAATATTAAAATAACATGTTTTTATTTTTAAAATCAACATATAAAAACACTAGAAAATAATTTTAAAAAATCAAATTTTAATAAAAAAACAGGTTAAAATTCTCTCTCGACCTGTAAAACGTGCAGAAGCGAAAACATTTTTCTTATTTATACAAACATCCAGTGGGTTTTTTTGAACCGGGAACCACGTGAACATGCAATGTTGATCCCGATCATGTTGCATGTTTTCTTTTCAAAAAATAGAAAAATAAAAAAATCAAACAAGTACGACACCCAACATGGACTCATTTACCAGGTGATTCATTTTGCATTATAATAACTTCTGTTTTCAATCTTTTCACCGAAAAAATATTAAATTATTTTTTGTTAGTAATCTTAACATGTCAGTATTGAAAACACACGCGCACACACATATATATATATATATCAATTTAACATATTTTTAATTTAAAAATATCGTATGCTACTCCAATACAGGCACCAAGTCAGATCTACTCTCTCTCTTTCTTTAGAATTAATTATTTATTATCCTGCCTCTTCGTTTCTGTCTTTGTTATTGCCATTTTCACTAAACATTCCAAATATGATGACCACACCGCTACAATAAATTGATATGTATAATTATTATGCGAAGCTTATAATAGAAAAGGTACAGCCAAAAACCAGTGGTCACGATTTGTTTAGCCAGTAGGCAATTAGTGAAAATCAATCATAGATGCTTAACGAGTTTTCAATCTTGCTGTCCAGAAAAAAAGAAGAAGAAGAAAACACGAAGCAGCGGGCAAAAAACTAAAAAAAAGGTGGATTGTTATGTATTCCTTCAAATTTTTCAGTCATCAGGATGGTGTTTGACAGGTTTTGCCAGTAGGGACTCTCTTTCCCCTTTTCTTTCTTCTTCTGCTGGGAAGAAATCATGTCATAAAAAATATTATGAAAAGACAGCCGAAACAGAAAAATATAAAAAATTTGACACTGGTTAGTATAATGAAAACATATAAAAAAAATTAATAAAGCTTGATTAAATCCATAAGCCAATCAGGGTGAAAAAATAACACAAATGATTTGAAATATGAAATTTCAACAACTCTATAAATAATAAAATGAAAAAATTTTAAGGAAAAAAGTATTTAAAAAGAAAATATTTAAAGAAAATATCAAAGTTAACATGGATTAATCTTTTAAATTTATGACTTGAATAATTACACCAAAGTGATCTTATTAAAAATAAATCTAAAAAATTAAAATTAAAAATAAAAATAAATAAATATTAAGAAATAAAATTGATAATAAAAAAGTCAATGCAGAACAAAAACAAATAGCAATTTTAAAAAATCAAGATTAGATTTAATATAAAAACTAATTGAAAATAATTGTCTGAAAATGAATATCAAGGGAAAATTCAAGTGAAATTAAATATTATGAATGAAATTATATAAAAAAACCCAATTAAAAAAAATGATTGAAAACAACATTTAAAAGAACTGGCACCTAGCTTAACACAAAAATTAAATGGAAAGAAATGCTGATGAAAGGAATTGAAGAAAAACAAATAAATTGAAAAAATAATTGAAAAATAAAAAATAATAATTAAAAAAATAAAAACTAAATTTAATAAAATTAAATAATCAGAGATTAAATTAAAAATAAATCTAACTATAAATAATTGATCTAAATAAAACAATTACAATTAATAAAAGAAGAACATGATAAAAAGATAAAAAGAAACTGAAAAGTTGATATAATTTCTTGTATAATCAACATATAACCCAGAAAAAATGGTAAAGAATAAAGAAAAAAGTCAATAAACATCAAATGGTAATTTATAACAAAATAATAATAAAAAACTTCATGAGATTTAAACAAATTCTTTAAGTCAAGGTTACAGATTTTTAACGACAAGGACAATAAAGTAGTTTAATTATTCATAAAACTATATAAAAAAACTCACAAGATTAAATAATAATAATAAAAAAAATCACTAGGAAATGAAAATTAAATCAAGAAGGCAAGGCTAATAAATTTGTATAATAAGGATACATGTAAAATCCAATTATTAATGATAAAATTCAATTTATTATATGATCTGTAGATGAAAAATGCTGATTGTTTACTTTTTAAAGACAATAAGATATTGAATTGTTATTAAAAAATTTACAAATTACTCACGTGCAAAAATTATTATCCCTCTTAAATAAAGCTTTAAAATTTGAAGGGCGAAGGATAAAAAGTTAATTTCAAAATATCCTTCAACGCATTTCATTTTAGATTGGCAATGAAGAGGCTAAATACGCGCGGTTTAGTATTATCCTTAGTTGTTTTATCTCTTCTAAAATCACAACCCCGAATATTTATTGTTTAAAGATTTCTCCCAACAACAACAATCAACAACACCTGGTGGCCTGAAAGAAGACCTCACAATCAATGTTCTTTTTAGGAAGCCAGGCAGGAAGTACGCCTTTTCGTTTCTCTTCTGGACGAGCAATATCAATAGGAGCAATATATAATTTAATTCCCTTTTATAGAGATATCTTCTTTTTTTTTTCTATGGCATAGATTTCTTCTACACTCTAATTTGTAAGTTAAAACTGATGATGCCGAAAAATTGGTGGATGAGATGAGGGAGGATGAGTTGTTTGCAATATTCATTAAATGTCTGCTTCGGGATGTGTTGACGGCAAAGATTATGGTTTTTTTTTTTTTGCGGGTTGATCTAGGCTCTGTTTAGAGAGGAAGAGGATTGCGATTTCTGGGTAGATTTCGGGTTTGAAGGAGGTTGAAAATTTGAAATTGGTGGAGGTTTTTGGGTTATTGGTTGTTGCTCCAGACTGGATTTTTGGGTTTGTTCAAGTGGTAGGGTTTGGCGCGATTTCTAGGGTTGTTCAACATAGAGAGAGGCTGTGATTGTAGTGGGCTGCTGCAATTTAGGGCTGGAACAATGGTGGCTATTCGGGCACTCTCCTATTTCTTTCTGTGTCCGAAAGCTGTTCGATAAAAGTCATTTTGATGGAGGATGGTGAAGGTGGCCACTTCCTGGATGGATTTGAATAAGAGAGTAATGTAGGTGAAATTGAAGCTAATGAGAAGAGTGGAGGTGGCAATGTGAGATCACCCACTTTGATGCTTGTTAGTAAATTAATTGATGGTTATCTTTCTGAGATTGCATCAGATGCAAATTTTAGCCTGATAGATTCTATAACCTTGCAATTTAACTACCGGGGCAAGCTAGACCCTTTGATGATGGCCTTCACCGAGTTGTAGATGTCTATCTCAAGGTACAAACTGCCCAACAAGTTGTTTGTTGTTATAGTCCAAGATTTAATATTCAGTTATAATAATTATTGCAAAGAAATTTATACTTCCCAGTAATAGAGTCTGTGTTTTTTTATTTTTGAAGGCACATCCATGGATATCAGAGGCAGAGTGAGCGAAGATACATGGAGGAATCCATCATGAACTTGCAAGCCATCATCAGTGTGGCTGCTCAGAAAATTAAGACTAGTAATTGCAAACCATAACTCTCACTTCTTCCTTTTCAAATCGCATATGCCATGGAGTTTGTGCATGCATCGAATGCCAGCATATTGTGAGAATTCAGTCTTTGCAAACAAGCAGTTTAACATGTGCATAGACAAGTACATGCATTTACAACTTACCTAAGAAAATAAAATAGGAGAATATAATTCTATAAAGGCAAATGCTCTAACCTCATTGTTGTTTACCCAACTGCTGAATGGACAATATACGAGTATACCATTGATTATGAAAGTTTGTGGATAGAATATAATCCATATACATCACATATTGAGAAAGCCTGTGGATAGAGTATACCTAGTAGAGTACTAGCCTCTATTCAACAGGTGTAGGACTATGAACCAATAAACTAGAATGCTCTTGACTTTGCATACAGGACTTGTAGTTATAGCTAAACTCTCATACTTTCTTGAATACGGATTGTACTTCTCGATAAGATATGAGTCCTAAAAGACTATTATCCTGCTCTTACACTATAGAAGAAGCTGGGATGGTAAAGTACACAGAGCTAAGGTACTTGCTCTTGAAGTAGAAGTCATCAATACAACGCAGCAAGTCCTCGGGACAGTTGAATACAGAAAGAACATGTGGTATAGGGTTTTTTTGGGCATTTTATATTTTTCACTGCAGTATAATTATTCTATTATTCTTAGATTCAAATTTCCAATAGCTTGACTTTACTCGAGGGGCAAGTTTGTAATTTCAAAAAAAAATTAATAATATTTGGGTCATGAGAGTAGAGTAGTATTTAAAAAAAAACATAAAAAATATCAATAGGTGTCATCTATTTCCCATCTTTAGGTGGCATATGCGACCACTTTTAGTAGTCAAAAATATTATTTCGTTACATCATGTGATTAGTTGCAGCCTCCTTTCCTTTCATTTGTGGCATGTGTGATTGTTGAATTTTTGACGTGTTGTTGACATTTTATTTTTCTTTGATTTTCTATCTATGATAAAAAAAATTTATATTCTCTAATAAATTCTATTTGTGTCTGGTTCTTCATATTTTCATATAAAAGTATATATCAACTTGTAAAACATTTAATAAGAGTTTTTTAAAGAAGTATTAAAACGATGACATGCTGGATTTAATTAGTCTTCATATTTTCATATTAGTCCCTCGATCCACGTAAAATTTTCAATTAAATCATATAAAAACTAATCATTTTTTTTGTTTTTAAATTCATTGAATTAATTAATTCATATCGGGTTAGTTTTTATATAGTTTAATTGAAAATTTGTGTTAGGTAAAAAGTTATATTAGGGGATTAGAAAATTTACCTACTTACCTGAGCTTAATAACATTGCCAGAAAAAAATCCCCATGGTGATGGTGTTTTGTTTTATATTTAAAAAAAAATTGATTCAACTTATATTACAGCGTGGACTCATGAATTAGTTGTATGTTATTTTGAAGCTTCAAGAACTTTGTAGCTATTAAAATAAATATAATGGTAAATTTGTAAATATTTGGATATTATTTTACTCTTTTTTTTTTGTGTGTGAGGCTAGTGATATAGATTATTATTTCACATGTAAACTTGTAATTTTTCAAGAAACAACTGAGATATGAAGTTTTTTGTAATTATCTTTTTTTTTTTAATATTATTTATTGTGATCCCTCTTATCCTTGAAAGCTCCATAAACATGGTAATACAGTACATTCTTACCAATGACAAAGCCATTCTGTTCGCTAAGTCACGACAATGATATAAATCAAATTTGGCATAATAATATTTCTTTGAATAAACATCATGGCATGTATCTTTATCCAAGGAAGTTGAATTCCTTATTAATGTGAGGAATAGATTACCGAGATTGAAGCACTTGTAGATTATCAGGACTGGTGCATGGATGCTATAGCAGGATCTGATCTTTGCCTCTTTCGGTATTTTCTTTACTCAACTCGGCAAAATTTCTAAAACCTTTGTTTGATGTTTTGGGCCTTAGGACCAGGCCCAGGTGATATCCCTGACCCGGATACCGTGCACTCCAGAAATTGAGTTTTGAATCCAAGAACTCGAGCCTCGGCCGTGAGTGCTTTTGAATCCAAGGACTGGTGCATGGATGCTATAGCAGGTTCTGTCTCGTACAATTTACACCGTTGGCTGTTGCAATAAAATTTGGGAAAATACGAATGAAATGACAGTTCATTTCCAACTACTCATTCCATTAATTGATCGACTGACATGCTTCATACATTCATCTCTCCAAAAGCCATTCCAATTAACCAAGCTTTTACCAGCTAATAAAAGTATTATCTTCGGCAGGCAGGAAAAGAAAAAAGAAAGATAAATCTTAAAGTTAGTGAAGTGCACATATGAGTAATATATAAGAGAAGCTAGACTCAGATTTATATTATTATTTATTAATAATGTTATAGAATTAATCTGAGTCATATTATATCATTTTTTTTTTTACTTTTGGTGAATAATATTATTTACAAGATACCATTCCTGCTTTGTACTATTTATTATATTCATGAAAAATATTTATTTTCATATATTTCTCTAAGTATTTTAAATATAATTTTCATATATTTCTTAGGCTATATATATATATTTTATTCTCTGAGAGAGAGAGAGGGGTACAGAGATTGAGAGAATTTTTCATCCAAGTATCAAACCTGGAATATTTCTGCATCACAATACAATAAATCTACTGGAACGACATAAAAACAAGAAAGAAAGATAAAAAAAACCCTTAAATGAGTCAGGACATCAAATCATAAATTGAAATTAAAAAAAAAGAGAGAGAATATATTAAATATAGCATTATAGATTATAATAATGCCAACATTATCACAAAAAACCTTGGAGTGGAGAGTTCATATCCAGAGCTGAATAAGACTGCTCTAGACACCACGACGTGGACTCGTTAAATTAAGTTTTATAAAACCCATGTAATTCACGCATGTCTTTCACAGACTTGATATAATTGCCTTCGCAGCCAATTGCCAAACTAGCAGTAACAATTTGTTTCCTTTTTCCGAGGTCCTTTCAATATCCCGAGGAGTCGATATTTTAAAAGTCCTCACCGATAAATTGGTTTCACAACTAGAATTTCTAGTGGTCAATCTTGTCCAATAAGAAAACAACAGCTGGGAAGAACATTTCAAAGCTTTCTATTATGAGTTATCAAGAGGTAGATTATTTAAATATTGCTAGTAATACAAATGGAAAACGAATATACAAATCGAATTGCAGCCACAAGTTTACTTTCTTCTCCAGCAGGGCGATTGCTCTCCTCTTTTTTATACTCAGAATCCTATCTATAAATACCCTCACCTGGATTTTCAAATCCTCCGTACCTTTCCAATTTCCTCTAACATTAACTCCTCCGAGATTTCCTTCCTCTTCTTCGATCTCATATCTACGAAGATTTTCAGTCATGATTTTCTCGCAGTTCTGCTCATGATATGAAATATTTCAGGCTGTTCTGTCAGATAAAAATCTCCCATTCAGTATCGGTTGTCCTCCTGTACTGGTTCTACGTCTTTTCTTAAACTTGTCTAATTAATTTCGTGTCTCGCACTCCAACATTTACCTTTTCTTGCTGACTGCAACTATTGTATATCATAATAAGTCCATTGATTAATCCAGAAAATGTCATCATCCCTGGCAAAGGCAGGCTCATCAGGTTCCGACGTTGATGGGCCACATGCTATGATTGACGAGAAGAGAAGAAAAAGAATGATTTCTAACAGAGAATCCGCCAGGCGGTCGCGAATGAAGAGGCAAAAGCACCTGGAAGGTTTGGTTAGTGAAAAATCAATTCTGGAGAGAAAAATATACGAAGATAACGAAAAATTTGTTGCAATTTGGCAAAGCCATTTTGCTCTCGAATCACAGAACAAAATCTTGAGGGATGAAAAGATGAAGCTGGCAGAAAATTTGAAGAATTTGCAACAAATTCTTTCAGGTTATGAAGTCCCGGAATCTGATCATGATATTGAAGTTTCAGACAGATTTTTGAACCCATGGCAAGTTTCTAGTCCAGTGCAGCCCATCACAGCTTCTGGGTTGTTCAAGTTCTAGTTGTTCTAGTTTTTATTTCCATGTCATTGTCTCATGATTGCGCTTTTGATTTCTCTGCTCATGTTATTCACATATGTTTATATCTTGTATATTTGCAGAATAAAATCTCGCGGTGTAATTTTCTTTCTCAAGTTCATTTTTTTTTCTGGCACAAGAAATTAGGCACCGATCGATCATGCGTCATTCATTTGTTTGGAGAGGGAGAAGGCGAAGAGCCTAAAACAGAAGATAAAGGTTAACTTCAGGATAAGAACAAAATATTCTTAAAAATGATCCAAGATAAACGGTCAAAGAAACCTCCCCCCGGCCCAACTGCGTTGATGTGAAGACTAAATCACTGTATATATATAATATGGGTGACTGCGTTCATATGACCATCATCATCACCAGGATAAACAACAAACCATAAATGATAATTAGACACCGTTATCACCTGTATATTCATGGGAGTGGGCAAGAACAATCAGCTTATCCATATTATCTGGCCAGGTTTCTGATACCGTCTTGTGGCCCCCTCTTCCATTGAGCTTATCATGTACAAATCAAAGAGGAATGTAAGTTCAGTTTAATTTCGTGCAGCACTCTTTGCCTGCTTTGGCATTTATTTCAGCATCACTGTACATCAATGATTTAGTTTCTGCATGTTTTCTAGAGTCTACATTCATAAATAAGGAGGAGCGTATCAAAGACACTATAATTCCAGCGATTGAAGTAACCAATTTTTTTGAGAACACGAGTTTCTCACGCATGGAACTTCCGTAACAGCCTTGTTTGATACACGAGATAAGACAGGACATTAATTTGTAAGTGCTAGATGTGAAATTTTTAATTTAAAAATTTAAATTGTTCAAAATTTAAAATATATTTTATATTATTTTTTAACATTTTCTTTTAAGTAAAAGTTATTTAAATTTAGAAATTGTATAAATACATATTATTTTATATTTAATTTTTATTCAATAAATTAAAATGATAAAATTCAAATTTACAACTATTTAACCATTTAAATTTAAAATATTATTTATATTATTTTGAGATAATCTACTCCAGTCTTAGGTGACTAAATGCATCCTTAAAATTTCATGATTAGCATATCCGTGTTTCCAAATCCACGTGTCACATCAGTCTAGCTAAATGCAATGTATGGACAGATATATTATTTCCTCGTCCAATCACACAGTGCAGATTGGTTTATGATAAAAACAAAATCCCGCAATTTCGGACTTGGACCGAAGGTTTTACATTGATAAGATAATATAACGTACATAGCTAAACGAAGGTGACATTTTGTCGTAATGGTTACTGCCAAGGATTGCGTCACGACAGTGATCTTTTTCTGTGCATGACATGGCACTGATTGGCGTTACAGGCTCTGTATTGGTTCCCATATCATGGAATTTTTAAAGTCCAGATCTGGCCATGCGTTCGGGATTGGCAATCAAGCCTCCTTTGATCCATTTTTCTATTGGACTGGAGGTAGTTCAGAGAAATGCGCATCTCTCTCGTCTGATAGTTATTAACATTATCGGGTCATCTCTTCTTCGTTTTATTTTTTCTGATAGCGTAGACAAATGGTGTTAGGTATTTGATCGATGTCGTGTTAATTGTTGAGGTCTGAGCTAATACGATGGCCATTGAGTAAATTCAACCCAGTCCAGCTAACCAAAGGGTATTTCAAAATGAAAGATTAGGCCTCTCGAGATCCAGTAACAGGGCCCGAGAAAGGCCAGATTCCGGATTTGATTAGTCCAGCAAATGTATAAATCAAGTCTAGCACTGATATGGAGCTTTACTCATATTCACGTTCCCCCGGCAACATATCTGTTAAGCACCACAGGTTCTGATCTCCGATGATCTGAGACTGCATTTTTTTCAAAAGATATTACTAGCATCATAGTAATTCCGCCGAGTGAAGCACATAAACAGCACAAGCATGTTCATACAGTGATAGCTGTCAATAGTTTTCACAACACTACATTACAAGAACAGCTTGTTAAAACCACCCTAACATATCCTTAACAGTACGGATTGAAAAAAAAAAAACCCAAGCAATTAACCTTTTCTGTGAGGCTTTCAAACTAATCAACTCATTTAGGTTCCCCATGGCTCATGTCCCAAAATTCAATTTCAAGCTCAAGGACACGCAGAAATGTCATTTCGGCTTTTTTGAACTCTTCGTCTGGAGCTTTCTCTAGACAGCGATTGGCAATTTTTTTAAGTGAGCGGCAAAATTCACCAAAACCTTCACTGCCCCATCGTTTGCAAGCCTCCAGTAACTCCGGTGGGGTTTTGCTGCCATCTTCGAGGCAGTGGGAAAAACTCTCTTGGTATACTGTTTCAATGGCCCAGAGGGCTGTAAAGACCACGGAATACTCAACTGCTGGTAACATCAAACTTTCCAGAAATCTGTAACAGTAAGCAAACATAGAGTTTCAAATACTACCTTCTACAATTCATGGACACGTCTTTTCCACTGCCAGCGCTTATTTACTGTGGCATAGCAATGATCCGATGTGGATGATCATTCACATTATATTTGGATGTCAAATGTCTATTATTATATATATTTGGAATTTTAGTGACACCTTGTATTTAAACTACAAAGAGCAGCTATGTATGGTTTCAAACAACACAACTATGCCTGATATAGAGTTAATTATTATATATATTTG
The DNA here is from genome assembly GCA_015708895.1 of Populus ilicifolia. NCBI lineage: Eukaryota > Viridiplantae > Streptophyta > Magnoliopsida > Malpighiales > Salicaceae > Populus > Populus ilicifolia. Next base: position 377,661 of record SRLM01000574.1, read on the forward strand.
GAATTTTTGTGACACCCTGTACAAAAAGCAGCTATGGATGGTTTCAAATAACACAACTATGCCTGATAAAGAACGAACACTGTTCACCATACTTGCTGAATTGAGAGAAGCAAAAACATCATAGTCGATATAAAAAACCAGAAACAATAATGAATTATCGTATGAAAATTTCAAAGCATTACATTTGCAGATATAAAGACGATATGTCAAGTACGATGTGATACCTGCAATAATTCTGGTTTGACTTGTGGACAACAACATCAGAGAGAGGAACATCCCAATTGGCTGCCTCTTGCTTGAACCATGAAATCTCATCATTTAGAGAAGCTAGCCCACTCAATATAACTTCCATATCACTGTTATCATCTGAATTCTTGGAAACCTTAAGCAACACACTTGCAGTAAAAGGAACAAACTCTCTAACAAATATGTAATCTTGCCCCTGTAATTTTAAGTCTAATTACGTCACCAATGTTTAGGCACGGGCATAAAAGAAGAAAAAAATCCAAATTGCTCAACAACAAACACTCAGATTAAAAGGTGTTTGAGACATGATCATAAGAAACCAACAGCAAGAATCATCATATACAATAAGACTTATTTGGTACATTAGATATTGCATATATCATATTTCTATTAAAGATATTGCATGCAGAAAATCTATGTAACAGCTATTATAGGGCCAATCATATGTCAATACAAATGAATTCTCTTAGGACCTTTTCTAGAGACCAAATTAAGGATGAAGAAATGGGGAAGACGCTATAAATACCCCAAATTAATAAGATATACTGACTGAAAAAGTTGCCACTAACCAATATACAAATTTATTTTGATTTTGATGTAAAAGACTTAAAAAGATTTGCCATCCAGACAGTCAACCGCATGCCCATAAGGGCCGTAACCGCAGCTAACCACTGCAAACAAAAAGAACATCATTGTGATCGATTGGACTATTAAGTGCAAAGATAAGAGAGTAAATAGAGGACGTACCAGCCATCTCTTGAAAGAGGAGAAGTCGATGGTCCCATCTCTTATGTTAAGAATGAAAGGATGTCGGGTAGCTCCTGTATATAGTACAAGGTGCTTCTTCACCCACCTGTCGATCACACCATCCTTCTCTACAGTATCCATTTTCTTTACTTCACCGCTTCTCTTTCTCTTGATGGTCGATTTATTTACTTATTTACCAGTACTTGCAAAATCGAGTTCTCTCGGCTGACTTTCGTTTGTTTTTTTTTTTTTTTTTTTTTTTTTTTTCTTGGAAATGTGTTTGTACGTGGCGTACTGGAAGGGAGATGCATATCTCACCTCTCCACGTCAGCTCGTGTGACAGGGTGGGCTCTTTTGTGCTAAAACTTGATCTCTCCATGGGAGCCTAATACTGTATTGGGTCAAATACTTGACCTGCAAAGGACAAGTGACCTGGGATTAAATTGGGCCCTGGCCCGTTCGATGCCAAAAACTCTTTTGCTTTTGGACAGGTATATTCACAGAAATGTCACTTCTTAGATCCAAACTTGAGAAAGCAAACCCACTTAGACGGTTATATTTCACTATCATTTTTTTTAGCAATATTAAACTTTCTTCATTATAAATTTTTTATCAAATTTTATTTAATATATTTTAAAATACTTTATAAAAACATCAGTCAAATTTGATAGCCAAATTGAAAATTACATCTAATAATATAAAGTTGATCAAATTATAATTTTTCATTAAATTTTTAAATTTTTTCAAAAATTCTAACCCAAGCTGAAGTGTCATATTATAACACTACATAAATTTTCAGAATTTTTTGATAACTAAATTAAAAATTAAATTTTTTTTATATAAAACTAATAAAAAAATATTAATAAAATATTTACATGAGCTATAACCCATTCAAACTTTTAACATGCCTTGTCACAGATCAATAAAAGAGATTGAAACTAGCATGCATTATAAAGAATGCGCGCACATTCACGTGAGAGAGCGTCTATGTGCGTACGTTGTAAGAGATTACAAACAGAATATAAATTTCTGGCTGTGCTGCCTCTATAATTCCACTAGCATAGCAGAAAAAGTTATTTATCAACGCCAGAAGGATTCTAGCCTTCGCATAAATTAGTGTAGGGGCATGCCATTTGGCAATTGTCAAATTTCTTGGTGACCCACTCCAGGAATTCCTCTCTAGTCAGAATCAGTTAAAAAAAGACGCTTACTTTAGCAGCTGTTTCTCTCTGATTACGAGGAGCATTTTCTGCCGCAACCAGTCAGATGTTAAAGATACTGCATGCATAAAATCTATGTAACAGCTATTAGAGGACTTGTCATATACCAATACAAAAGAATTCTCTTAGGACCTTTTCTAGAGACCAAATTAAGGATGAATAAATGGGGAAGACGCTATAAATACCCCAAATTAATAAGAGATACTGAATGAAAATGTTGCCACTAACCAATATACAAATTCCTAGCGAGCTTAAAGGCTTTGAAGTTCTTCCCGGTCATTCGTCCTTCCGATGACGTCATAAATTCAGTTATTGTTGCACGTAAAAATTTTCAAGACCAATTGTTATTGAATCAATGGCCCGGTTCCGCCTAACTACTTAGCTAATGTTCTGATAACTAAGGCTGTCAATTCCTTCAACCATGGGAACACAATTGAAGAATTGACTATTGGCAAGCAAAAATACTATTTTTTGCCTTTCATCGTGCCCTGAGTTCATCTAGCATATGAGTTCCCTCCATCACTTAAGCATCTGAAAATGTTAATTTTCATTTTCCCTACGAAATTTTCACTCGTGTATCTGCGATTTACGTGCTCAATAAAGGTCTTGCCTACATCAGAAAGGAAAAAATCGTGATGGTTATCAACCAACCGCACAAGCATCGAAAGTCAGCTAGCACTGGGATTCAAAACGACTCAAAAATACAAAGAGGATGAACTATCAGGAAAACCACTATTCTTTAATTATTTTTCTATACATAAAGTGAACGTTACAGTTAATACACATAAAGGCATGTAATGAAAAATATAGCATATCAAGTTGAAGCTTCTAATATGAGATGTAAAATTCTTACCTCGGTTAAATTTACCCCCACCAGCTACTTGAAATGGGCAAAGTACAAGCACGTACTTTGACTTGCATCTTGTAAAGCTCCTTTCAACACCATTTGCAATGATGCAGTTCCTGAACAATTATTAGTGATCAAGTTCCTCTTGTCGAGTTCATATGATGGTCACCAAGCCATGATTTTCTTGAAACTCATCAATAAACTCCATAAAATTCTTAATGGGCGTGTGGAAAGAATGTCTTCGAGGAATATAATCATTTGGTCACCAGCCCCAATAATGGCATGTTCACCCCAAAACTTGAAACACGGGCATCGCAAACAAATTTATAGGGCATTATCTGGGTGTTTTGACCAGCTGTATCTCGGTTCTCAGCAGCAATAGTCGTCATCAGCTCATGCTCATCTAGCACCATATATATGTCCATTGCTTGCAACTAACAGTGGGACGTAGATTTCCATCTTTTCACCGAATGCCCTGGTTCTCAGCCATGATAGTCATCATTGGTTCATGATCTTCTTGCACCATGTGATTGGTCAATATATGCAACAACTCATAAATTACTTGACTCTGGGGATGAGAATGATCTCTAGAAACAAACTCATGGACTGCACCATTGAGTTCAATGGAGCTGCATCCAGGATTTTTTTGCATACCTCTTACTTTCATCTCTCTCCTCAACTTCCCAGAAATATCCCATCTATTAACTGCTGCATAAACACTGGAGAAAAGCACGTAGTTCATGTCATTTTGTGGCTCCATCTTAATCAAAATCCTCCCAACTTGCTCTCCCAGCTCGACATTTCTGTGTAGTTTACAAGCACTGAGGAGGGCCCTCCATATAGCTGGATCCGCTTTCACAGGCATTGTTTCAACAACCCGAAATGCATCATACAACAGACCTGCACGACCTAATAAATCTACAATGCATCCATAATGCTCCATTCTTGGTTTTGGTTTCTGATTTTCCACCATTCTATTAAATATCTTCAGCCCAACTTCAACGAGACCTGAATGAGTACAAGCTGCTAAAATGTTGATGTATGTAATTTCACTCGGTTCAATTCCACACTCTATCATCTTGGTGAAGAGCTCAATTGCTTTCTCCCCAAACGAGTGCATTGCCAGCCCACCAATCATAGAACTCCACACAAATACCTTCTTATCCCCTGTTTCTTGAAAAACTTTCCAGGCCATGTCAATTCGCCCACATTTACTGTACATATCAATCAAAGCTGTTGATAAATGGGCATCAACTTGGATCCCATGTTTATCTATATACATGTGGAGCCAACGACCCTGATCCAAAGCCCCCAGCCTAGCACATGCAGAGAGCAAAGTCGTTACTATGACCTCATCCATTTTTACTTTAGCAACTTGCATCTCCTTGAAAAGCTCCAAAGCCTTACTATAACAACCAATTTGTATATAGCCCTTAATCAATGCACTCCAAGAAACCAAGTTCCTTTTCGGCATTTCATCAAACAAACAAGATGCCTCACTCAAAAAACCAGCATCAGCGTAACCCACAAGCATTATAGTCCAAGACACAACATCTTTTTCAGGCATTTCATCAAAAAGCCTTCGTGCCTCATCCAAATCTCCCGACTTCACGTACCCGTTAATCAAGCAATTCCAAGAAACAACATCAGGACCCTCAATTTTATCAAATACTCGACGAACCACAATCCCCACCTCCCCTACTTTCCCATAAAAATCCAATAAAGAATTCCAAGAATGAACACCAAACTCAAAAGGAAATTTTATCATCTGGGCATGAGCCTGCTTGCCTTCAAAAACACCATTAAACTTAGAACAAGCAGAAAACACATAAGTAAAGGTAAAATGATTAGGATACACATAATGCTGATCACACAACATTCTTGAATAAAAAGCAAATGCCTCCCTTGGATTACCAAAATTTGCATAGGCTTTTATCATGGTAGTATACATAAATGAGTTTCTCGGGATATCAACAGTATCAAACAGTCTTTGAGCATAATTAAGAGAGCCCAGATTGTCAAATGAGGCAAATGACAATAAAAGACGGCCAAATGCATACTTTTCTTTGATAAGAGAGGTTTTTATGAGAAGGGTGTGTAGTTGTATTAGATCTTTAGGGTTTTTGCAGTTTTGGAGAAGAGAAATGGCATGGTCAGGTTTTCTTAACTGCTGTTTTTGTTGAGAGTTGAGTGCTGTGGTTTTGCTGGGTATTGGTGAGAGATAAGGAGTGGTAGAAGACATGCTCATCTCTGGCAAGTTTGGTTTTTGGACAGAAACTAGAAGAGATTGTAATGATAGCTAAATTAGTTTAGCTCAGAAGGATGTGACGATGGGTCCAGGAAAAATCATGGAGGAGATTTTTATAGAGTAAATTTCAAGTTAGTCCAGAAACTACATATTGCTTCTCAATTGAGTTCTTAAATATTCCTTTTTATCACGATTGGGTACTCAAACGCTTAAAAACCTATTGGAGGTCAAGAGCCTGACTGACCAATTAATCATCTCATTGACTCAACTAGATCGTCTTCTTTTGTCCTTTCGAGGGTTTCTTTTTTTGGGAAAAAACCTTTCAAATTAGCCCTTCAAGAATATTAGTAAAACTTAATTAAATTTCACATTTTTTCCTCGTTGGATTTACAAAAAAAATTAGAACTTCTCAATTCATCTGTCTAAAATCATCAATATTTTTTACATAAAATTCCAAATTCCTTATTTTATTTGCATAAAATCCAATTTTAGGATTATCAGATGGGGATTCAATTCTGAGCCTTTAAAGATTATTTTAAGAACAAACCTTTGAGGACTTAAAATGAGAATCAGACTACAGTTCGTTGATTAATTTGTTTTTTTCTTTTGGGTGTGTTCATGGAATATATTCAAGTACTTTTAATAAAAGAACGGAAAGTAAAATCTTTAACAAAATCAATTTGTGTAGATTGTAAATTTTTTCCATGCATGAATGTTTGTTTCCCTTGGATTTTATTAAACCAATATTTCCATTAACGTGATTTATACTTCTTAGTGCAATTCTTCTTTGTCTGTTCCTGTTGATGGAACCTCCAAGCAGAAATAGAAAGAATTGGCCATGAGGCATTTGCTATTCCTGTCAAGAGAGCATGATTTTCCAGAAGCAAAATTCTTAAGCAACAGCTCTGCTTGATAAAACTTCTGGCCTGCCAAATTGCGTTGCTTGGTTCAATGTTCAAAAGTCCACGGCCCCTTGTATAATTTCCTGAAGCAGCTCAAGTGTGGATACTGAAAACGGACGTTCATTTTGCTTCTCGGGGCCTCCTGGATTTCTCGAAGCATAGCAATTTGATTCGAACATGCTGAAACAGTGGATAAAGTCATCAGGCTTTAGATCTTCAAACCGTCTGTAATCTGCTGTTCTCGTAGCTCAAACTTGGATAACATGCATCCTCCTCCTGAGGCTCTTTGTGAGCGAGTACCTAATCAAAGGAAAAGCAATCAATACCACCATTTCCAAACTCTTCCCCAGTCATCCACGTCATATTTCGCTCTTCATTCCCTCCATAATCACACAACACAAAACTGAACTCTTGGGAGGAAAACTAGCTCTCAATTTAGTTTCTCAATTCTAGTTGGGTATATTGATTTATGACAAGGTATACTGGCTTTATTGATTGATCAAAACCATAGCAATAGTTGGACAAGAAAACAGAGCAGTTTTAGACATCCCACACGAAATGCCCCATTAGTGGGGGGATTTCTCATTATATTAATATGGTGCGTTGACAAGGTTCGTACTAAATGTAATCAAGCATGGATACTGGATACTGACAGTTTGATGTAATAGAGGCAGCTAGCACCCTTGGTTCTATACTCTTGGGCCCCATTTTGAATGATCTTGCAAAACAACAAGGGCTGAAATTAAAACAATAGTTTCACGATTAAGAACTTTCCAAACGATCCAAACAAATACAGCCAACAAATGCAAAGGCTATAACCAACAGAGTAGAGACAAGATGTTGATTAACTACACGATCCAATAAAAAGATTGGTGTTAATTAAAAATAACTGTTGATCCATTGAAAACTCTAACTAAACAGCATAGAAGGTAAAATGATGGCCAACAGTTTCGGTTAGATTTTCAACTCTCTGTTGTTGTAAAATAAACCTGTTCTGATATTGAAAAGTAGAGAGGTTGGACAAAGTCATGGCCACATGATATCTGACTTCTATCGGCTGCGAAGCCATATTATAAAATAAATCAGCGTCTTGGCAAGACGAGTAAACACACTGTTTTTACACAGCCAAATATTATTGGTCCTGCCTATTGAAATTCAGATTTCTTGATCAACTGCTTGTTGTTCTTGGCAAATGAACTTCAGGCAGAAAGAGAATATATTGCACTGCGAGTACCCTTCCACCCAATTACCAATTCAAGCTTAAAAAAGAGATTGGCAAACACTTGCACTTGTAATCAAATTACAAGATTTTAGAAGAAAATCGAGGGAGAAGTTGAATAAATTGAGAGAGAGAGAGAGAGAGAACTAACAGCTTACACAGCTAAAATGTAAATCTTATTCCCTGGATTTCACCATTCTCATACATTCTTATTTATACAATGAACTCTCCTTCTAACTATCTACTAATTTCATGCAACTAGCTGTTAACCAACTAACTAATCTTCACATGCTAAAATATGCTAATCAACACATGCAAAATATACTAACAATGACGAACTGTTGCTGCTAAGTTCCTTCCACCAATCTAAACTCGTAACAACACTCTAGACTAATTAAACTTGTAATCCGTTCGCAAACCTTTCCTGGAAATTTAAAGAAGCATAGCATTCTTAACGTGGTAAAAATCAATTCCCCTTATTTTGATCCACAATGCTCAATTTTGTACGGAACTAGCTAGAGGTAAAAACCCGGAATAAGAAACTTCCTTCTTTATTTATTTATATTGAGACATAACATTGCTGTTTTTCAAGGTAACACACAAGAAGGAATATTATTAATAATAAATAAAAAATCTCCGAGCGATCCCAAGCCCCAAACGAAATCTAGCCAGAGCATTTTATTTTGTTATATATAACACACATGATTGCGAGAATGGATATTGATGGGCTTGGTTTCACTTCGGAACTCGAAGAAGAAGAGGAATGGGATTGGGAGAAGGCGGAGGCGAGTCCCAAACAGAGAAAGCACTTTCTGAGTTCATCCATTTTGCAGTCATTTCTGGATAATGACGATCAAGGACATCTTTCAGGGTCTCTGTTGTATTCACCCATTCAAATCCTTTCTTCGTGTATGTTTCCTCGTTGAAATTGCTTGTGAAGAACCTATCTCCCTCTAGCCTCCTGCATGCCCACGAACCCCTCGGGTCATCAAAACTCATGATATATATGGTGGATCGTAGGAATTATAATAACAAGTAATTGATATATTGTTTTGTGGAAAAAGCTAACTTCTACTTATAAATTACAAGTCTAAATACTTTTGTAATAATTAATTTTTCCAGAGGTTGAAATAAATGGGCATGAATTAGCATCACCTGGAAAATCTCTTAACATGCATAGTGGGGTTCGATTGCCTCAACATGCACGCATCTTACGACAAATATAAGATATTTACCTGGTTGCCATGACAAGGAATATAATAAAAGCAGTCTCGCTAATTGCAAATCCTTTAATTTTCGTTTCTGCCATGAGTCCCACTAGAAGGTCGAGCTCTTCCACTTCATCACCATAGGCTTGATGAAGAGCTTCTATCACGTCCTGATCATCCGTTAGATCTTCCCATTTTGAGATGGGTATCAGTAGTAGAGCCCTACGAAACTCATTGTACCTCGCAACATTCCTCTCCCTGTCGCGGTAAACTGAGCGACGATTTATTCATATTTGAGATGGGTATCAGTAGTAGAGCCCTACGAAACTCATTGTACCTCGCAACATTCCTCTCCCTGTCGCGGTAAACTGAGCGACGATTTATTCATATTTGATCAAACAAAATATATGTGCATTAGCTCCACGTTATTTACATGCGTTAGGCGTATTAATACAAATGTAAATATTTACAATGACTTCCTGAAGAATCATAAGATTGTAAAAAGCATTCAATTTTTCAAAATACTAACTTTTTGTACCCAAAAATACTTTTAATGTCGAAGGAGTTGACTGTAAAAGTATAAGAAAATTTTCTTAAACATGGAATTATAATTCCATGAGGTATTCAATTTTGAATAGTTTCTATATTCACAATACGATCATATGACTGGTTAGCGTTACCTTCAAGGGCGGCAAGGTCTACATGATCGGGCCGGTCCATACCATCAACATCCTGTGCAACGACGTCCCTGAGCCACATGGGATAATTCCATGGTTCCAATGCCCCAGAAGCTTGGTGGCCCATTGAAACCATAAGCTTGATAAATCCAATTCCAGATAATGTTTTTTCTCCTCCACGACCTATCAAACTTGGCAGAGGTATCCTGCACGTGCATGCACGAAATCAACATCAACAGAACTTTTTTCCTTCTTTTTAAATACACTAATTAACAATGTCTAAGATACATTATAATTACACACACATACATACATCCAAAAAGAGTAGTAAAAGTTAATTATAGGAGAGTGCTTTTGCACCTGCTTCTTTTATAATCAGCATGCTTTCCTTAAGTACCTTTAAAGTATTTTATCTATGTATATATTATTTGAAAAGAAAAAGGAAAGAAAGAAAGGGGAAAGGGATGTCCAATCCATTTTATCAAAAATAAAAGGCAACTTGAAGTTTACTTTTCAGTCGAAGGAGGAGATTTGTGAGAGCCGGGTACAGCTGATATGTCTCTAAGCTGAAGGTAATCAGGGAGAAGTGAGTGCATTCTGTAAACAGAGACAAACTCCTCAGTTAATGAATATGGGACCCCATGGTTTTCAGGCTTCTTAAGACCCACAACACCTCCCAAGATAGCTCCTCCAACATGACCAAACGTGTCCTTGAATTTTTTCCCCAACAACCCATACCTGCAAAGCAGAAACGAATAAATTAAATTCGGATCATGGCTGATATTAATTCGCTGTACAGAGAGTACAAATTTGTTGGAAATTTTTTCCCAGCAACCCATGTTATCGGAGCTGGAGGTTCACATACCAATTGCCTCGCATCCCTGCTAATAGTGTATCAGTTTTGAGAAGTTCAACAGTCCAATCAATGGTATGAACTTTTGCAATTACAGCAGAAGTCACTAGCCTTGCGTACCGGTATAGTTCTTCGTCTCCCAAGTTCTTATATTCCCCCTAAACATGCAGCGTATAAAATCAAATAATCTATGGATAAAAATTTAATTTCAAGAAATGAAATTAATGCAACCGAGTATTCCTTATGAATGTGATAAAAACACACACAGTACATGCACACACAAACCTTGAGGGTGTCACAGACTGCGTTATGCTCTTTAACGAAGAGGGCTTGCAAAATGGAAACACCTGCCCAACTATTGCGAACATCTCCTGAAACAGCAGTCCCATCTTGGTCGTGAAGGAGAAGGCCGTCTTCAGATATCTTGAGCTTCCCATCTTTGAAAGTTCTAACCTTATGCAACCTTTTTTCATTGCTCTCGTATATAGCACTTCCATCCCTGCATGTATTTCTTAGAGTATATCAAGTTCTTTTTCTTTTTTTTTTGGACCGACTATTTTGAAAAATATTGTGACCGCTGCTATCTAGAAGGAGATTTGTTCTATGATGAAATTCTTGTTAGATTTAGAATTTAGTGTTTCTCGTGCAATAATATCTTCTTTGGATTGCTGCAGAAAAGTTTTATATAACAACCGCAACAAGTTGGAGTCATTATTTAGAAAGAAAGAAAAAACCTCCATGGAAATTAACGATTTTACAAAATTCCTATAAATTGCAATATTGTGCTTGTACTTGCATCGTTTTCTTCCCAAATTAATTGTTTTTAAGATTATATATATATATATATATATATATCTTCCAAAAAAAATGAAATTAAATGTCTCTCTTAAATACCCTATTTTCAAGAAATAGAATACAACGAGCATTTTAGCATCTCAGAATGTGGAAATCTAAATGGAGCTAGCTCACTCATGTGTCCACTGTGGTTTTTATTTATTGAACCCATTAAAATTAGGAAAGTTTTGAAATCCTTTTGATTAAGCTGTTTTCACTTGAGCATCGAAAAATACCACCAAGGTGTGCGAATATTCAACGCTCCACTCTTGATCTCCCAGAATCCAGTGGGGACTTCCTTCGTCTTGTAAAACCTGAAAGATTTAAGTGGACATTGATTCGCAACTTCCTTTGGTGCAACAAGCTCAATCTGCAAATATTTAGTTACAATTGGTACAGAAGAAAAACATCAGCTCGTCAAATATCTGATCTTTAATTTGATATATGTATATAAAAAAAACACATATTATAAACTCTTATGAGGTACCTGCTCAGTTTCTTCCATGAACCCAGTCATGTATCATAAACTGAATCCATGAAGCTGCTATCATGTTGAATTGCTTTCCTGTGTCTATAATTTTTTTCCGAGCTAGTAGTCTTGTGGCAACGACCATAGGATCTGGCTTCTTTAGCTACATAATTTAGATGCCATGATGTAAGAAGAGGATGCGCTTGACAAAAATGATCGTGTTTATGTATACATATAGATAAATCTTATATTGTTAATTCATAAAAAAGAAAAAAAATTAACCTCTTCTTGAAGAAAATTTATTATTATTATTATATTTTTCTGCTTTTTACAATATCTCTTTTACTGGAATATCTTTGAAATAAAATTTATAAATCTAAACTCGGGATTATTTAATTAAAAATAATAATTATAATTGTCATTACCATATCTTAGGGGAGATCATGAGGAACATATATATACATAGACGAACCTTGTCTTGTTGATTTACTGGGAGAATGTTTCTTCCAAAGAAAGTTCCTTGGCTTCCCGCACCCTCGTTGAAGGGCTCGTTATATTTTCCATCGGCTGTTCTGTACGGATAATCTGCTGGGTTATAGCGAACTCCGGTGGGGGATCTCCCAACATTAAACAAGTTGTACTCCTGGTGAAGGTGTCTCCGTACAGTCAAATAAAGCAGGCCTAAGAATACAGGCAACCGATGCCATATCCCCAGCTTATCAATGGAGTGCACTATCTGCAGGAATAAAATGTAAATACTAATATTTATCATGGATTAAAAAATTAAACATGCGCTGTATATATATATAGAGAGAGAGAGAGAGGAGGAGCAGGGTTTTACCAGGAAAAGAAAAGCATCAATAATGATCATCCTATCAACAACTTCATGGAAGTCTTGGTGGATGAAACGATGAAGAGATGCACTTGATAATTTTTTTATCAACTCTGTTAGCCGAAACATTTTTGCTTCTTTAGAAACTGTGTTACCGAGCAAGTAAGATCTCCAAGCCTACCTTGCCTATTTATTACATGCCTACCAATGTGATGTGACCGAAAGGGGCGGCTATGATCGATGTACCACCTCCATTCATTTGTGATGATTATTTTAAGGACCATAAGATTTTTTTTCCGTTTCCAACATCATTACATTAAATTTAAAAACTATTTTTTCTATTTAAATTAGTACTTTTAATTTACTTTGACTTTTATTAGTTAAAATATTTTTTCTATAATTAAACAACACTGTAAGATATTTTTCAGAAGGAAAATAATAAATATATAAACCTTCAAAATTATCAAAACTTGAGGATTACATTGAGTATAAATATAAAGTTGAGAGATTAATTTTAAAATTTTTAACTACAAAAATTATTTTAATAAGTTTTTTTATAAGCAGAGTCGCTCATGGTGTCTTATAAATCTAAGTAACCTAGAAACATGACTTTTGGATTGGATAGTCGGTTAATCAATTGAACATAATAATTTTATTTATTTTTTTCAACCAATATGATTGATAGCATGGATTTGATGTTTGGTGGGCTAAGATGACTAATGATTAGTACCTTTAAAAAAAACATTTAGTGAAGGTGGTGATTTTTTAGTATTTAAATAAGTATCTTTTTATAAAAAAATAATAATATATTAGAGAGATATGTTTTAAAAATATATATACAATAAATAATAAAGAATGAAAATTTTGAACTTTTATTTTAAACTATTCATAATCTATTAATTTTATTTTTTTATAGAGAAAAAAAACTGAAATATAACTTTATTTTTATAATATTTTAAGTTATATTATAAATTATATTCTATATATTGTTTTAACTAAAAAAATAAAAATAATGAACCATGATAGATTTAAATCCACCTAATAATAGGCTCAGTATACTTTCAAGCCCACCCAAGGATTATGTTTAGTTAGCATCAGGCCTAACGTACTTCCACTCGAGCATGTTTGAAGTTGGCGCGTTTCAACCTAACACACTCAAGAATTTAAAAAGATTTACACTATTATATTTTTATTGATCCAATATATTGATCCAAAGATTTACACTAATAAAATCTTGATTTATCAATTTGTTATTCATGGAGAACAATTAACACACACAGACCGAGCCTTCTGTAGCTGTGGGGTACAAGAATATGTAGGGTGTGTTTCTTTGTGGTAGTTTTTATAATTACGGTTTCTTAACAAATAAATTTTAAAAAATAATTTTTAGTTATGGTTGATTAAAGTAAAATATATATTTAATTAAAATTAAGTTTGAAATTATTGTTGAAAGATGACTAAAAGGATTTTTATTAATTTCTTATTTTTTAATTACATTATTGTGCATCGAATTATTAACAAGTTTTGAATACAACAATGCAGCATTAAAAAATTACTTTTATTATACCATTAAATTATCAGCCCTTTACTTTCACCCCGTGCATGTTTGTCTCTAGAGAACATCGAGTCATAATTTGAAGCTGAAATATAAGATGGAAAGAACGCTTGTAGATCTATGGAAACATTGCCTAATCAAACTTAACTCGAACTCACACAAGGAGTTGCTGGCTTCAAGAAAACATGAAGATTTGGCTATGAAAACTCTCCAAACTTTGCAGGGACGACTTGTATAGATTCGACGGAGTGTTTCTTGTAGGCAAAACCAGACTTTTGTGAAACAAATGCATGCTGGGGTGTCTCTCTTTTTGTGGTTCAAGAGCAACTGCAAAGGTTAAAATGATCAGGTACTTTTAACGATACAAAGATAAATAAAATAAAATAAAATAGTAATGTGTTTCAGATTTTTATGGTTCAAGAAAAGCAACCAAAATAACTTTATATTTACGAGGTTTCACCTCATTTAATGATAGGATACACAAATTAAACCATCGTTTTATTAACTAATATTTTAAATATCGCGGGGAAAATTATCGTGAGGAAAGTACTATAATTTTTCCCCGCACCTTCCATTTTCATTATGCTTATATATTATAATTATTATATTATTATAACATATATTAGTGTTTTATTGTGCAGTGTACAGTAAAACTCGAGGGTTTTTTTTATGCCCTTAAGTTTTATCTTTTCCTTTTCACTTTGTGATTTTTTTAATGAATTTTTTTATTTAATTTAGTTTATTAATATTAAATTTTTTATTTAATTATCAGATTTTTACGGTATAAATCTTGAGTTTGGCAGATTAACTTAGTTTAATGAATTTTTTTTGTTTTTAAATTATTTTTTATTTAATTTAGTTTGTTAATGTTAAATTTATTTTTATTTAATTATTAAATTTTCATGACACATATTCCAGACTTAACGGGTTAATCTGTCAATTTTTTTATTTAATTATCAAACTTTCATTACACAAATCTCATGTTTGGCAGGTTAATCTGGTTTAAATGGTTAACCCAATTAAGTCTGGAATTTCTTTTTAAACCTTTTATTGCAAACTGCACTGTGCAGTCCAAAATGAAAACGCTAATACTTTGATTTTTTTTATTTAGTTTTTTAATATTAATTTTTTTATTTAATTATAAAATTTTCATCTGACAAATTAACCTGATTTGACGAGGTTAACCTAGTTAATTTAGATTTTTTTCATTAGTTTTTTTTTCCTATAAGTTTTTTCTCTTTACTTTTTTTCTTTTTAATTAATATTTTTTTAATTTTTTTCATATTAATTTTTTTCTATTTGGTTATCAGACTTTCATGATATAAATTCCAGATTTGGCGGGTTAATCCAGTTAATTCAATTTTATTTTTTTTATTAGTAAAAGGCTTATGCTTTTTTTGTCCTTTTTAATTAATTTTTTTATTTAATTTAGTTTGTTAATGTTTAATTTGTTTATCAAGTTATCAAATTTTCATGACACAGATCCCGGAGTTGATGAGTTAGCCCAGTTAATTATGGGTTAACTCATCAATTTTTTTTATATTTAATTACCAGTCTTTTACAACACGAATCCAAGGTTTTATAAGTTAATATGATTCAAAGGATTAACCCCACTAATTTAGATTTTTTTCATTAGTTTTTTTATGTTAATTTTTTAATTAATCTATTTAATCATCATATTTTTTTAATATAACCTTATAGTTAGATTTACATCCAAAGTTGTTGAATCTAGTATTGAAACCAGACTCATTTAAATTTAAATAATGTAATTTTAATATTATTATAAATATTAATTTTAGTTAAATATTACCATTAAACTTGAAATTCTTAAATATAATTTTAAAAAAATCTAATATTTTATATTTTAATTTTTCCTAATATTTTTTATAAAAAAAGAAACAGGGCGTCAAAAGCTAACGCCACCTCAATCCTAAACGGCCACGTGACGGTATAAATTGTCAGTGAACATAATTCACTTTGACTTCTATGCTTGTATTGTTGACTATAGCGACGACATTAAAGAAATTCAAAATGGAAAAGAAAAGTTAACAAAAGAAAAAAATCTTAAACACAAAAATCCGTTGCGTGCACCTTCACCAGCTAAGCAGAGGAAGAAGATACGATGCGGACTTGAAGTCGACGAGGTTAATTGAACGAAGGTTTTCAAACACAACAAATATAAAATACAATGTAAGGATAAGCAAATGATTACGTGTTAATAAAAATAAATAAATAAATTTTCCAAGTTCTAAGGTTATATAGCATGTAATCATAGAGAACATGAGGGAAAAAACTCAGATGTCTTTTTGAAAAGCTTATGATTTAACAATCTAATAAAAAAGAACACATCAACATTTTATATTTTATTATATTTTATATAAAGGTTTAAAATCAACCTAACCAGAAAAATCTAAAGTTAAATGAAAAAGTAATTAAAATAACAAAAACTTTGAGGGTCTGGCAAAATTTGTAGAGAGCTTGATTTGTAAATTCATTGAGTAAAATTTAAATATTATCCGATAATCAAATCTAAAATTATAGTTATTTTTGTCAGGTTATGCGTTTAATTAATGTGATCAAATTTTTTCATGAAAGTGGTCAAATCTATCAGATTTATAAATATATGCGCAACAAGTTAAGCATCGTCTGCATATGCTTGCTTGGTAAAAGGATGACTTGCGCAGTTCTGTTTCCACAACTGCAAAACGAGCGAAGAATGTCTTCCGAACATCAAGCTTGCTCAGTCCGAATCTTCCTTTCCTCCCCCTCGGTGGCCACAAATTCTGATTTCTTGACGAATGAACGTTGATTTTGCAATCATCCTGTTTGGACTGTCACGCCCACTTCGAGCATCAAAGCAATCGAAATAAGCAATGTCGACGAAAAGGGCTTCAAATTATCAACTCCTGACTTAAGATCTCTGTCCCGAGAACTATGTGCGTGCTAAAACTTCGAACAGTAACCCAAAAAAAATCCAAACCAACCCACCTTCCTTTCAGTCTAAAGCCCGACGCCCCACAGCCCAGCCCAGGCAAACAATTCCTCCAAGCACCAGAATGAATTTCTATTGGGCAGACTGATAATTGAAGACACACCTTATCCAATTACTGAAAGCCACGCAACCTGTTAAGAGTCGAATGACGTGTCAGCAGAAGCTCTCAAAATTGGTGTTTGCATCACGGTTGAATCGTGTTTTTTAAAAAAAACTTTAACTTTAAATTATTATTTTTTAAAAATTTATTTTTTACCTTTGAATCGTTTTAACCTATCCAATTAATATCTTTTCAACGGGCATTCCATCGACTCCAGTTCCAGCACCAACAAGCTGATATCTATTTCGTCTTCCTTTCCTTAATATACTTTCAACCCTCCATTCTCGTCTACAGACCTTAATTTCTCTCCATATAACCGGCGGTTGTGGTCGTGGATCCATCAGATCAGTCGATCTAAAAAAGCGATGGCCGAGGACAGGTATAATCTGAAAAATCCAGCTGTGAAGAGGATTTTACAGGAAGTTAAAGAGATGCAATCGAACCCATCTGATGATTTCATGAGCCTCCCTCTTGAGGTATGTTCAATTTGAATATCAATGATTTATTAATTTCGGGTTTTTTTTAATCATTATTAATATTGTTTTTTTATTATATAATAGGAGAATATATTTGAATGGCAATTTGCTATAAGAGGACCAGGAGAGACTGAATTTGAAGGAGGGATTTATCATGGGAGGATTCAATTGCCTGCTGAGTATCCATTTAAGCCTCCTTCTTTTATGTTGCTGACGGTATTAACAATGGAAAATACCTTTTTAAAACCTTTCTTTTTAAAATTCTTTTTGGAAATTTTTATAGGGCTAATGGATTTTTTGAACTGTTTGTTATTGTTGTTGGGTTTTTTTTTTTTTTGGCAGCCAAATGGGCGTTTTGAAACGCAGACAAAGATATGCTTAAGCATATCAAATCATCATCCTGAGCATTGGCAGCCGTCATGGAGTGGTACGTTTTTAATAGTTATTATTGGCTTTACCAAATTATTATGTGTATAGATAGCTACATTATCAGGATGCAACAGTAACAATTTTATTAAATCTGTTATAGTGAAGAGGTTTAGGCGAATTATCTTTCAAAGTATTAGTTAATTAAGGTGTGAGAGTGAGATTGATTTTGATATGCCGCCTGTGATTAGGCCATATTTAGGCCTGGGTTGAAGAAGAAAATTTTTGTTGGTGTCTATCTTTTTTACTTGAAGAACTAAGATTTCTTTGTGTTTGTTTACTTCATGTTAATGAAGACCTGGCCTGTGGTCATATTTGTTATGTTAACTAGGAAAAGGAATTAGACTTTGGGTACCGGAATGAAAATCATTCCGGGTGTAAATGTTATCTTTGAGGTTGCCTTTTCTTCACTTATGAAGATCTAATTGCTCAACCACATGAGCATCTGATTCTTTTTAGAAGTTAGAATGTATCGATTCAATAGCTTGGCATACGGCTGATGTTTCATGATATTGATTATTCTGTTTGGCAGTAAGAACAGCTCTAGTAGCACTTATTGCATTCATGCCCACCAGCCCGAATGGTGCGTTGGGCTCGCTAGACTACAAGAAAGAGGAAAGGCGTGTTTTGGCTGTTAAATCTCGTGAAGCAGCCCCGAGATTCGGGACCCCTGAACGTCAAAAACTCATTGATGAGGTTAGTGATTGTTTCGTAGTGTATTGTCATTTGTTACATTATGTGCTAATGAACTGTTTGATGAACAGATTCATCAATATATGCTCAGCAAGGCGCCATCTGTTCCTCAACCAAACCCTGCACAGGGTTCTGAAGAACACCCTAACAACAGTGTGTGTGAAACCCAGGAAAGTTCGCAAGATGCCGCCGCTGCAACTGCTGCTGAAGACCTTCCAAATCCAGCTGTTGGTGAAATTCAGGAAGTAGGCGAGAGGGTCTTTGAAGAAGTGCTTGAAGCTCACATTACTGCTGACCCTAGTTCTGCTGGAACCAGTGCATCAAGAGAGGTTCCTGCTAAATGTTCAAGCAATCAGATACCGCAAAAGCAAGTGACTAGGGTTCAAAAACCAGCCGATGATAGGTTGTTCACATGGGCTGCTGTTGGACTCGCCATTGCAATTGTGGTTCTTTTGCTGAAGAAGTTTATGAAATCTAGTGGATATGGTGCCGTCTTCATGGATGGATCTTAGGTATAGTGATTTTTATGAAGCAATTTATAGAAAAAGGGAATCTATGTCATTTTTACACCAGGATTGTTTGTATTCGCAGTTTATGTTATGATCCGATTGACATGCACCATTATTGTAATTAATAATGTGGATGAGCAACTCATTTGCATTGACAAGTTTGGAAGTATTTTAGTGTATCTATATTTGATTGTTGTAGATGCGTCCGTTTCCGGAGTGATTACTGGAATTGCTTTGGGAAGGACATCTAACTGTTCGAGTGTCTTTTAATTATATTCATGCAGCATGATTTATTTTCATTTTTACTCGTTTGGACCTATTGTATTAATATTAATCCAGGTTAACAAACATTTCCAATTAACAGAAGCCACCCTCCTGTGCGCTTCATAGGTCCCTGATCAACATGGTTATCAGAGATCACAATTTTCCTTTCGTGGCCAACTTCAACAGTAGGAATGCCACGGATGAAACAAGTGCGCAAGCATGCATGCTTAAAGCAGATAAATCAAGGCTAGCCTGCAACTAACTGAGCCTTAACCATTCTCTGAGACGGCCATAGTTAATCTCTCTGATGACACTCATCTCCCCCCCAGACCAAACAATGTAACTGGACAATCACACATTTTTATTTTTTTTTACTTGAACTAGGCAATGATAGAGTTCTCTTTCAATGATTGGGTGCATTTATATTTGACAGAGAATTATATATGACGAAGGAATGCCATAGATCATATTTGACCATGCCGATCTCACATGGAAACTAATCATGCTGTCTTTGCCACGACACAAAGTTACAAAATACTGTCCTCGATATCATTCAGTGACCAGGAAAGAGCAGTCGTTATATCAGCAGGTAATTAAAGGTTGCATCTTTCCATGTATTGCCTTGTAACAATGGAGACTACACAGGGGAAGCTTTGACTTCGAGTCGCGATACTTGTATGCATTTGTACAGTTTGGACCCGCACATTTTTCACGTGGTGGGGGATAACTGCAAATCAAAACACATTGAAAATAACACAAAACAGATAAAGAATAATTATATTTAAATGTCGACAAAATGTAAGCTCTTGCATTTCTACAGAGCAAAACAAAATGCCAGTTTTCGGTCTACGTAGCATTCTAAAGAAAATACTTGGAGGGATGACAGGGCGAACTTGTACCTGCATGGCACTGAATTAAATATGCGTGGCAAACCAATGTCATCAGAGAAAATAACCGTAGTTCCAGTGGGGCCAATGACCCATCTGACAGTATTTGGCCCAATTGCATCAGCTTTGGCAGCCTTCGCCTGCACCAAGTAAAATTTATTCTTGATTCAAATGCTGCTAAAGACCTTGTGAAGGAGAAGGTAAAAGTTGCATGTCTATTTTCCAAGTACCTGAACCACTTCATCACGCTGTTTCCTCATCTTTTCTTCCTTCTTCTTTCTTCCAGATTCCTGGCCACGTATTTTTCTGATTGCTTCAGCCTAAAACATACAAAGTTAGACGGTTTTCCCATCCACTTCCAAGAGGTTATAGAACTAACATATGGCATGATTAGCAAACCTCAGCCTCCCTTGCTGCCTTTTCTGATTGCATTCTACGCCTTTGTGCAGCCTCAGCTTTCTTTAATTGCTGCTCTACTTCAGAGAGCTTAGTCTTTTGTTCTGCCATTAATACACCAAAAAAGGAAATAAATTAGGTTTAGCAACAAGCCATTAGCACCATTAGCACCCGAGGTGTAAACTAGTTTTATCTTCAATCATTCCCTTGCAAGCTGTAAATGAGACTGGTGCAAAGAACATGGAAACAGAAAAACACTCACTTTTAGGAGGGATTGAAGGTAAACCATTCGGGAACTCAAGAAGACTGGCACCAGGCACAAGAAAATCATCTTTGGCTGTCTGACGGGCCCGCTTATGAGCAGTTGTAGTTGATTCATTCCTTCCTCCAACATATCCCAGCCTCTTGCTTGGGTATCCAGGTTCATCCTCTGATGTAGGCTCTTCCTCTTGCACAAAGTCCTTATCATCTTGCCTACCATCTGAAACCATTGATACCCCCCTTCTTCTCTCCTTATAAGCATTGAGTCTTCCAAGGTAACGTACTTCCGCATCTATGTCACCATCTTCATCAAATTCCACATCCATTGCACACCTCTTAGGAACTCTATTATTCTTGCGAACTGCTTCAAAATGGGATGTTCCATTCACAAAGTTACTTTCACCGGACATCTTTCTTCCCGAAGAATTGCCCTTTCTAAAACTAGAATCCTGAACATGTAACTTCTCTCGAGACCGAGAAGCATCAAAACCTTGATCAGATTTTGTGAGTGAAGACCCGCCATTGAAAGGATATTCTGTTGCTGGCTTGGCATGTATTGTATGAGTGACACCACCAAACTTGAGCTTAAGCTTCTTCAGTCTTTTCTCACTTCTCAATCCATCTGAACCAGATGCTACTTGTTCCTCATTGTGTCCACAGTTCAAAAACTGTGTAGAGGATGACAGCAAAGTAGAAGTCTGTAGAAATTTCTGCAGATCAGAACAAGGCCGACGAGATATAATACTCCTCTTCTTCCTTATTGTGGACCCAAGACCAGCGGAATGAGTCCCATTTAAATTTTCCATATTTACTTAAAATTTGCAAACTGTTACTGTGGATTGCTTCCTATAAAAAGCAGAAAGCAAGCAAGAAGATCACAGGGTTGCAATAGCAACAAGTCACCACACCTGAGGATTAAAGGCATAGAAGCATTACTTAACTTCCAGCTGAGCAAAAACTAAACATTTAACCATGTGAAACGCTCGACTAGAACTTCGTTGAATACTGGAGAAAGGGAATAGTAAGATTCAAAATAGTGGCAAGCAAAGTGAATTGAGATAATTCACACACTCCTAACAGAGACTTCTTTTAATGAACAACGGCCAAAAAAATAAAAAAGAACACAATATATCAAAGAATAAATCCAAACTCCAAAAATCTTAACAAAACATAGCCCATGGTATGCTGGAACTAAACTAAAATATTTTCAAGGAATCATCTCAACTCAAAAGGTTAAGCTGTTCCGTAAGGCCCAACATTATAAGCTATTAAAAAATTTTAGGGCATAATGAACGAAACCTAAGGGAAGTAACTCATCAAAAAAAAATCCCTACAGACTAGTTACTTCACTTCAAACATATTTAGCGGGAAAACAATAAACAGAGACAGTCCTTGAAACCCTTTTGCTTAGAACCTCGCATTTCCATTTCTGGTAAAGAAATAAGCATAAACATGAAACTAACTCCAGGTTTTCTTCTCATTTTCCTTTATTTTCTCGCAACCAGACAGGGAAAAAGAAACAATCAAACAAGTAGATTCCCTCTTCTTCACAATGACATCTAAATTTCAATTATTTTTTTAAAAACTTTTAATCTTAAGTCGAATGACCAAACCTAAAAACAAGTCTCTTTTACATGGAAGAACTAATCTTTTTAGTTTCAGCTTTCTATAGGAAGAAAAAAGATAGCTTCCTTCTTTTTACATCAAAATCGAACTTCAAAGCAAACCCATTTCAAAGCAGCAAAGAAAAAGATCAGATAGCAACAAGAAACCATCAAATGTAGTGGATACTTACCAAGCAAAGAAGCCAACTGAAACCCTAGAAAAGGAGGGCCCCAAAAAGACAAGTACTTTGGTGATTACGGGGAAAGCCTTTCGGAGAGGGGGAGTTATGTGAGTCTACTTTTCCTTCTGGGAAAATGGGGATGTTTTGATCTAGTTAAAAATGAATGAGGGGTTAGTGCGAGACAGGGAGTTATGCCATTCTTAGGCTGGTTATAGTAAAGGATACTGGAACTGGAACTCTTTATCTGCTCCATTTTGTTTTCTCTTTTCTTGCTTCTCCACTACTTTTAAATTTCTTCATAAGCGTAAATTTTACAAGTAGGGAGTTTAATACACCAAGAGGCCTAGACAAAGCCCATATGATTTCATAAGACTATTACACTAGGCCGAGGAGAAGGTCCACCAGCCATCTTTTGTTTTTACTTTCGTTTAATGGTAAAAATATTTCCCTGGCCGTCTTTTAGGTACCTCAACCAAGTTGTGTGCTATGGATATTTATGGGTTCGAGTTTTATGCTATTTATACTTGTATTTGAATTTAAAATAATTATTTAAAATTGTTTTAAACTTGATCGGTATGAATTTTTCATATTTAAACTCAATTTATAACTCAAATTATAACTCAAATATGAATACTATAATTATAACTATTTAGTTCATAATTAATTTGATATACATATAATTTTTCAAAACTTCAAGATTAATTATATTTTTATTTCAAGTCGGTTTTAAATTGAGTAAACTAGTTTTCATACTCAACCCGGACCCATGACTTTTTGCCTTTAAATTTTTCTTGAACATGATCGAGTTTAAAAAATGTCTACGGCCTATTCGAGCCTGCTCGAATCTATTTACAATAGGTTCTAGTGAAGTTTTCAACCTCAGCTATCAACTCAAGTATACCAGACACACAACCATCTGCCTTACAATTCTAGATTCAGGCCGGTATAAAAAACGGCAAATAATCACCGTAAAAGATTATTTGGTGTTCCAGTTATAATCACTTGAAGCATTGTCATCTTTCATGGAGGAGGATGACAACGCTTCAAGTGATATGGGGATGACTGGATGACTTGAAAAAAGATGGTCGTATGGGTTTTTGAGTCGTCTTCTTCCTCCTCCTTTTCTTTCCTTCTATATCTCTTCTCATTTAGTTCATGGAGTCTTTGGAAGGAAATGATGTGATCAGTGGAATTGTTTTTACGCGGAGGAGTCTGGGTCATGTACAGGTCAAGTGATAAATATAACGTGTTGGTTAGAGAGACCAAAATCATAAAATTGAACGTTTATGGATCTAGTCGGGTTTAATCAAAAGTTTATGGGATCATTCAACCAATTAGCCATGAGAATACGACGGCATGCAGATGAGAATCGTAGGATTTTAAGGCATGAATAAAATGACGAGCAAGAAGGTATGATGAGTGTCTTTTAAATCTTTTTCAACCCCATATACACGGAACGTGACGAGGCTGGGATGAAGCTCTACAGAAAAGTAAACTTATCCAAGGTTGAGACGGGCCAGAAAGTATGAAAATGTTCACTTTAAGGGATGAGAATAAACTTGAAGCGATCCTCTCTGGTTACTAGCGGCCGGAGATGTTAATCATCATTTTATTTATTCCGAGTATGATAATGTTCACTTTAAGCATTCCGAGAAAAATATTTCCTCGCCAACCTCATTGCTGACATGGTGGATGGCCTCCTGCACTGCCACGTATTGGGAAATTGCACTTCATTTTTGTAGAGTTGTCAGCTTAGCCACAGTTGGATATATTATAATAACTAGAAACAACAGATTTATTTGATACAACATAACTCAACGTGCCAAACAAATCCAGGAGCTCAAGGAAGAAAGAAAGAAAAAATCCAAGCTCACGCCGCCCAAGATGGCTCTGCGAAAGTACACGGGTTCAGTGTTCATGGTCCGAATGCTTGACAACCGTAACAGGGCAGGATCCATCATTCACTGCATATTTGCTCAGACCACCCAAGATGGCTCTGCAAGAATACAGAAAAACAATTCCTTGTCCAGATGAGGTCATGCGGTGTCCAAGGGGCCTCAATTATTGTACGGATGAACAACGTTTATTGCTGCAGGTGAACACGCAATATCTATCTCTCCATATCTTTCTATGCCACTCCCATTAGAGATCTCACGGCAAGCAAGGAAAAAAAAAAGAAACAACAACATCCACTAGACCTGGTTTATCTATAATAAACGAATCTAATCTAATTTAGTAGAAAAATTATTAAAAAAATAATTATTTTCTTAATTATATATAAAAAATATAAATCATATAAAAAAATATTAATTTTTATTTTAAAAAAATAAAGTTTTTTTTTTATTTTCTGTATTAACTTGATAAAATTTACAAAGATATTTATACCATAAAATATTATTTTGATTCTAGCAATTGAAACTATACTAAAATAATTAATTTAAAAAAAAAATCTCCTTTCCAATCTATTCCACGCACTTTTTGCTTATCAGCTTTTGTTGTTTTTTTCTCTCTCTTCTAACCTCTTAAGTTCTACGATACTTTGAAGATCATGAAATAATAATTTAACTAAAAATGAGGCATCCATCTACCTATGATACATACCAGAACCTGAAGCATTATTTGATGGTTTTTTTTTTTGAAGACATGCATATTTATTTTAAAAAATATATTGAAATGCACTTCAAAATACAATATAAAATAGAGTTTAATTTGTATTTTAAAAAATAATTTTTTTAATTTTGAAAAAAAATTTAGTGTTTTTATATAGTTTTGATAGATGTTAAAAATAAATTTAGAAAAAATAAAAAAAATATTATTTTAAAATAAAAAATATTTTAAAAAATAAAATTTATCATCCCATGATACTTCATCACAACTATTAAAAACAAAAAAAAAACGTAGTTATAAAAAAAATACTACCTTTTCACATGTTAAAAAGAGGTGTTCAAGACCTCTCGGTGACCGACGAATTTAGAGAGGCGGTGGACTAAAAAGCAGATGGTGGGTATTTTAGTCATTTTAAGTAGCAAAAAATCCATTTTGGTGGTGCCCACTGGCCATGAACTAGGGTCTCGGGTCCTCTGCTACTAGTAATTCCCTATTATTATGTTTTATAATAAATTCTACCTTTCACCCCTGGTCGGCAAATAAACAAATCAACTGGTAAAGTGCCTGCTTTACATTCAGGGGAAGCGCGTCGCAATTGCTGCCGGGGAGCCACAGTTGAGGCTCTAATCCACCAGCCTTGAAGTTGATTTGATTATTGCCGTTTAAAATGATTTTTTTTATAAATATATTAAAATATTATTTTTGTACAATTTATTTTATACATTAATATATCATTTAAGAATTTAAAAAGTATTTTTTTAAAAATCATGTTTTTTAAAAAGCACTTTACCATAAAAAACAACAACAAGCAGCTAGTCCTTTAACGTTATTATCACTGTATATTCCCGCGTCAAAACTAAAACCCACTAAACCCATTTTACATGTCATTTAATCCTCTCATGGTTACGGGTTTTAATGATCTGTAATGAAGAAATATGGAAGCTTAATGCGTCCTAAAAACGCTGAAGAACAAAAGTAAGTGCAGAAAATAAGGTTCCAAGATAACTTCACTTCATTTTCTTAGACAAATAGATGCTAAGTCGTCCTGGTGCCTTTATGCTCCTCCACTTGGTCAACATCATAATAAGATTCGTTCAAATTCACCTCCACACATAGCTTCTTAAACAGTCTGGCAACCTCTTTCTCAGTGGAATCATAGTTGGTTAGAATGTTTCTTTGTTAAGTAACTTCACATCTCTGTCACTGCCAAATAGGTTTTTCATGAAAAAAACGTAGGAGGTGATGTTTTGCACAGTATCACTTGAAAAATGCTCAAGTACGTGCAATGAGATTCCTGAAGAGACTTTATGTGTATTAACTAATATATTATCACAGGTGGGATTACAAGGACTCCGCTGACAAACTTGATGCCCAGTAAGTTTTCCGTTCTGGCCCCCCTGATCCTAATTAATTCCTGCAGCTTGGAGTTCTGTTGCGCAACGTAAATGTTTCTGATTTGACTGGTTAATTAATTAGTGGAGTATATTGTTGCATGCCTTCCTGTTTAAATTTCTGCTGATGGATTCGTGGATCTCTTGGAATCATGTACTTGAACAAACGGAAGGCAAGCTCGGTGAGGAAATGAGTGCACTGTTTAGGAATTGAACCACTTCATATAGTCTTTGAAGAATGAACAAAGGAATTTGGTTTTCTAATAACATCCTGTTGGATTTCAAATCGAAGAGCATTCCAGGAGTGGTGAATACAGGAACATTTCAAAGCTGAAACAGCCATCGACTAACATCATTTGCAGGAATTCATCAGTTGCGAAGCTGCTCTCTTCTTCACAGCATGCATGCTCTATGTTCCACCTCCTTAAGGCCGTGAGACAATCATCGAGGGATGCTTCCAGGTCTGGCCCTCGGTTGAGGAGTGCATGAACGTATATAGCGCCACTTGTGCTGTTCCATGGATTCCAATCCTCGCTTGCTATGGCGGTATGGACCAATTGAAACTTTGTCAGGGATGAATACCTTCTCGTTTGCATTGCGAAGGCTTTCCTTGACCCTGCAGATGGTGCGAAGAAGAAATGGTTTGCATTTTGCTTCTGATTGAAGTTATAAGATTGTCGCCATGCCTGATGTCAATTGAAATATGGTCTTCGTTTGGCGTCTGCCATGCTGGTGAATTGGAAATTTCCATAATCAAATAAATGAACTCTAAGCAACCTGCATTAGCAGCTCTGTGAAAATGCTGAACCAGTGCTGGATCGTCTACAACTAATGAGATTATCGGTCTCTTGACAAGTAGCAGGAATTTTTGTTCTTCATGTAACGCTGGGTAATCACATTAAGATACTCAAAAAGAGATCTGGATCTTAGAAACAATTCAGGTTTTCAAGTTTTGGCTTAGTTTTCTTCTAAAATAAAGTTCGCTTGTTTATTCCGGTAATGACCGAGCAAACACCCTGAGATCGCAAGGTCAGCTTCTTCTTCAAAGGAGTCGGGAGTTATTTGAGAAAGTACTCCACAGCAAGGTGCATGCCCTAATACATACATATATATTCGTAAAAGAATCCAAGATGAGTTGGTGAACGTAAGGAATAGATTGTTGGGGTTTGCATTCCAAATTGAAAGGCATCCTGGAAACTGTTGCCGAAAGCGTATAGCTTTATTCAAACTAAAGGTTAACCTGATTGCCTGGGAGCAAATTCAAGAATCTAGTAGCAGTACATTGCAGAAACCTGTCCAAAAGAAGCGAGAGTTACGTGGCCATAAAAAGAGGTCTCCTTGAATTACTACTCATTATTCAGTTACTAGAAATGAAAAACTGAACAGAATAAATTAAAAGGAAAAACTAAAGAGCTCCGAAGCACTCGCTTTGGTCCCAAGAGGATCAGGCGAAAGTTATAGACCCTGTCATCACTTTGAGTTCAAATTTCTTCACTGCTCAGAAGGGATGCGCCAGCCGGGAATTGATCCTGGCTCTGTATCTGCTGTATATGTACTACTAGACCACAGGTTCTTCTTAAGAGTTAAGATGCTGTATTTCATCCCTGAAAATTATTAAATATTGAAACCATTTCAGTAATCGATTAGCAATTATGCATTCAGCAAGACATCCATGTTGTTTTTTATTTAAAAAAATTAATTTTAAATAAAAAATAAAATTTTAAAAAACTTGGAATTAAAACATTATCCCAACAGACAAGCAGTTGGATCTAGTAAATGTAAAAAACCCAACAGCTCCATACTCAATGCATGCAATTTGGATCTAATAATTTTCATATAATAGATAACCACATATTCAATGCATGCAATTTGCAAAATAAAATAAAATAAATTGAGTTTCCATAATTTAATCAATCGAGTAGAATTGTTAAAAAAAAAAAAGCATAACAAGAACTTAAATTTTGGAGTTCATTTTTTACTTTGAACGCATCGCATGATTTTAATACAAAGAAATAGATCATTATGCAAATCCCACGCACCTTGCGAAGGAGAATTCTCCGCTGGTCGAAGCTTGCAATCCAACACTATCAAGGTTGCGTTTGGATTATAATAGTTGCTGTTATTTAAGATGTTTTTAATAATATTTTTTTTATTTTTTAAAATTATTTTTATATTAGTATATTAAAATAATTTGAAAACATTAAAATACATAATTTTAAATAAAAATTATTATTTTTAAAAATAATTTCAAATATAAAAACAAATAATCTCCACGTATGAGTTGTACATATCTAAGAAAACAATTTATACATTATCATAAAAAAAAATAAAAAAAAATCATAGGTATTCCATGTTTGGGGAGCTACGTGGCATAAATAACATTGCAACAAAAAGAAGATTACCCCTACACTCCCTCTAAATTACAACTCCAGAAAGCAAGTAAAGGAATCCAAATTCCAAAGCTTTTGATGAAGTGAATGGAAGGCTGTATTTTAGCGCTTTTTTTTCCCCCTTAAGTTTTTGTTTGTTTGGTTGTTTTAATTTCATTTTAATTTTGATTATAATTCCCCAATAACCGCGGCCATTCTCAAGAAAACCAAAAAACACTCTCTTATAGCACAGCAGCAGCAGCAGCAGCACTCGATAAAAAACAAAGCATTTTGGATTCAAAATTCGATTCTTCGTCAACTAGATCTATAAATAAAAAATAAAAACCCTAGAAGAGAGAGCCTCAACTTTTAGCAACACGAAATGGCGTTTTGGTGGCCATTGATAGTTGCTGCATCCGCTTACGCGATCTGTCGTTTCTTGTTAATGCTCATTCCTTTCAATGTGCCTTCAATCGACGTCGATGCCTCTGACGGTTACTAATTTACTCTTGCTTACGTATCATTGATTGTGTCTCTGTTTATGATAGTCGGTTTATTAATTATTATTATTATTATTTTTTTTTTTTGCTGTCTGTCTGTTAAAATCTGCGGCAGTCACGGAGGGCAATCAAACGCAGGAGAACAGCTTCATCTATGTCAGTTTCTTTTTTCATTTTGAATCTTTTATTTTATCTATCTTTTGCATTTATGTGGAAATCAAAATGGCTTTTTAATTAATTAATTATTCATTTATTTGTGCATGGAATCTAATCTATGGGCTGCGATATTTCAATCTTTACTAATGCTTGCAATGTTTATATTTCTTTTTTATTTTGAATAGTTTCATTTCTTCAATTGAATTTAATTTATTGAGTTTTGATCCAGATTCCTCCGAGAGGAAGGGCACAGCAGTCGGATAAAAAGGTTCAGTGTTATGAGCCTGCGACGATGAAATACTTGGGATATTTCCCTGCATTGTCGCCTGCTGAGGTTAGAGAAGATATACACATGCTTATTATACATGCATCTAGTTATGTATGATCTTGTGAAATTTGTGGCTAAAAATACTGTTGAAATGTATGGTTGCAGGTCCATGACCGAGTGGCACAGGCGAGGAAGGCTCAGAAAATATGGGCAGAAAGCAGCTTCAAGCAAAGACGACAGTTTCTGCGGATTCTTCTCAAGTACATTATTGAACATCAAGAGCTTATATGCGAGTAAGGATGGTGGAGTCACCATTTTTATGAAACCATTATTAATGATCTTAATCATTAGCAGTTTGACACCACAGTGACATTTATTGACATTAAAATACCAGACAAGCATTTAAATGTTACTATGCTTAAGGTCCCAGGGGACCTTGGTTTGAAACAACCCATTTCTTAGTTATTTTCTTCACTGGGAGGCTGATTGGGTTGGGGATGCAAGGCGTTCTGTGTAAATGAATTCTCTGTTTTGCATCTCATTTAGTGCTGCTCTGTTAGTTAAGGATTGGTCATGTGCTATTTTGATCAGAGTATCTTCACGTGATACTGGAAAGACAATGGTAGATGCTTCTTTAGGAGAAATAATGACAACATGTGAGAAGATCACTTGGCTTCTTTCAGAGGGTGAGAAGTGGCTAAAGCCTGAATACCGGTACCTATTACCTTCTTTTTTTCTTTTCTTTTCTTTTCTTTTTTTTATATACTTCTTATCATTTTTGAATTTATTTTTTATAATCTCTCTTTATTGCATAAGAAGACATGATGAATCCTTAGAGATTTGTGTAAAAATTTATTTTCCACGCTGCATTTCTGATGATTTCTTATTTAAATGGTTGGCACATATTATTTGACAGAAACTTGTGACTTACAAACTTGTCGTGGCCTGAATCCAAATTTTTACCAACTTTATTTGTAAACTGTCTCGATTACTGACATTGGTTACCTTAAGTACTACACACCTTTGCCCTCTTAACCTTCTAATCTTTGTAGATGTTCTGGGAGAGCAATGTTTTACAAAAAATCTAGGGTTGAGTTTCACCCTCTTGGTGTTATTGGTGCCATAGTTTCATGGAACTATCCCTTCCATAATATCTTCAATCCAATGCTGGCGGCAGTCTTTTCAGGGAATAGCATTGTGATCAAGGTACTTCATGCTGCAATGACTAAGTTATTTGGATTTGCATTTAGTGCTTTTGTTACCTGTTGATGTACCTCCATCTGTAATGTCATTTATCGCATTTCAGTATTGGGATGTCATTGTTGAATGCTCTATATCCATATTACGTGTTGTTACATGTGCCCATATATTTAACCTGAGAGGTTTTCTGGGCTTTTAGTAACCACTGAGCTGACAGAGAACTATATGCTTGCAATTGTAGGTTTCAGAAAATGCAAGCTGGTCTGGATTGTTCTATTTCAGAATAATTCAAGCAGCTCTTGCTGCTGTGGGAGCTCCTGAAAATCTGGTTGATGTAATCACAGGGTATTCATTTCTGTTTAGATGTTTGCACTAAAATATGTGTAATACTTTTATTTGCCAATGATCAAAGCTATCTTGATAGGTTTGCTGAAACAGGAGAAGCACTAGTGTCATCAGTTGATAAAATCATATTTGTTGGATCACCTGGTGTGGGTAAGATGGTATGATTTTCATGGCTAACAGAATGGATTTTCTTTGGTTTTCATTTACTTTTATTGTAGCACTTCACTTCATTGTATTTGATCCATACTTGATGGAATATTGGCAGATGCAGTAAGCTCTTTTCCTTTCCTTTTTGTTTTGCTGATAATTTATTCCCAACAGCAGTTTAATTTAGTAGTTTTTGCACATTTTGTGCCTTATTTAAATCATATTTCTGCACATGCCCTGCCATGTATTATTTGTTCTAGGTAAAAAGTGAAGTAAAGCCACAACTGTGCTGCATACGTATTTTTCATTGTTTATAGACTGAAAGGTTTACTTTATTGCAGATAATGAGAAATGCTTCTGACACACTTATACCGGTAACACTTGAGCTTGGTGGAAAAGATCCATTTATTGTGTGTGAAGATGCAGACGTCTCTCATGTACGAATCCGTTGTACCTGTTCTGATTTCTGATGCATAATATGCCTGAACAATTCCTTGGCAACTACTCAATGTTCCACTTAATGTAGGTTGCACAAATTGCAGTCAGGGCTGTTCTTCAATCAAGTGGGCAGAATTGTGCTGGGGCTGAGAGGTTCTATGTTCATAGGGACATCTATTCTTCATTTGTCAGTGAAGTAACTAAAATTGTTAAATCTGTTTCAGTTGTAAGTATGTCTGTTCTGACTTGCTTTATGCATAGGTATCTGTTTTCATGATATTTGCAATTTTCTCCCTAGAATTTACCCACTGATCATTTGACTTCTGTATCCATAAAGAAAACAAACACTATATTCTTGTGTTCGATCATGTATATCTTCTTGTATCTTTGTATTTGTTGTAATTTTATTAGCAAGATTATCAAGATTTTACTCTTTTAAGAACAAACTCACAACCCAAGGATTAAAGTTATTTTTTGCTGCTTTTCTGCTACTTGTTTGCAGGGACCACCCCTCACTGGTAGGTATGATATGGGTGCAATATGCTTGCAAGAGCATTCTGATAAGCTCCAAATCCTAGTAAATGATGCCTTAGAGAAAGGAGCAGAAATTGTTGTTCGTGGAAGTTTTGGCCATCTGGGTGAAGGTGCAGTTGATCAGTTCTACCCTCCCACTGTGCTTGTAAATGTTAACCACACGATGAAACTGATGCAAGAAGAGGTAGCAGGACTCTCTTTTTTCACTCATTTTCACATTGGACATAATTTTTTAACATGGAATGAAAATTTTGTGTTAAGATGATTTTTTGGGAATCATAAATGACACAATTTTATTGATTTCCTATCTGCATTAGCAATAGATTTGCTTTCTGCTTGACTTTAATTCTTGTGAGTATGTTATGACATCTTATAGAAAACATCGGTCAGATTCAGTAGCATTGTATGTGGAGCATGTATGTTATTTGTGTTGGTTAAACATTAACGGCTTCTTGTTTCTATTCATTGAATGCCTTCATAAACCATGAAAACTTGAATGACATGAAGACTTTTGGACCAATTATGCCAATAATGAAATTTAGTACTGATGAAGAGGCTGTCAAACTTGCAAATGACTCGAGATATGGGCTTGGCTGCGCTGTTTTTTCGGGTAGTCAGTGCCGAGCTAGAGAGATTGCTTCTCAGATATATTGTGGAGTTGCTGCAGTTAATGACTTTGCATCGACTTACATGTGTCAGGTATTTCTATTTCAAGTGCCAAGTGTATGATTCTGCATTTTGCATCAAGTAAATCCAGTGGATGTAAACTTTTTTTCTTTTAAAAATTTTGATGGAAAAACTCATACTTGAAGGTGACCGGGTGAAAAGTTGCCTTGTAGCTCACCTAGTTTTCCTAAACCAACGCTGCCATTGGATAAGTTATTCACTGAACAGATATAAAATGAAGCAATAATATTTGTTTGTGATGCCTTTTCTGCTTTTAGATGAAGTCAGAGAAAATAATATATTTTGTTTTGAAACTAAGGCATGGCTTTATGGTTTTGCTACCATGTATATTCTCTCTAGTAACTAATAAATTGAGCTGTTGATCCTTTCATATCTGTTTGTGGCATGACTCAGTTTATTTTTCTTCAGTCTTAGTTCTAACTGATGCCTTTTGATGTTTTCAGTCCCTGCCATTTGGTGGTGTGAAGGACAGTGGATTTGGCAGATTTGCTGGTGTGGAAGGATTGCGGGCTTGCTGTCTTGTGAAATCAGTTGTGGAAGATAGGTGGTGGCCATACATTAAAACCAAGATACCAAAGCCTATCCAGGTTGGCTTTAAAAACCCTACATTTTTCTCATTTGTTTCTGTTTTGTTTCTTGAACTAAGGGGAAGAAAGCATTAACTTGCACAATCATAATTTGCTGCCATTACTCATACTGACTCTTGCCTGTAATAGTATCCTGTTGGGGAGAACGGCTTCGAGTTCCAGCAGTCTCTTGTAGAAGTACTCTATGGCTTGAACATACAGGATAGGCTGCGAGCGCTGGTCAATGTTTTGAAGATCCTATCAGAACATAACTCCAGCAACAGTAAGAGTAGAAATGAGTAAGGGAGATCCTTGAAGAATGGGGACTTGTTCATCTGTTTCACCAACACCGATGATCTTTTGTGAACTTGACTCCCCCATTGTTCATAATTGCAAGAATCCTTAATCCAGAACTTCTATTTGATTTGGAAATCAAAATGCAGTTCCATCTCATTTTCAAGAAGAAACTCGTTACTTTGTTATGCTAAACTTTGTTAACAAGAGAAAGCAGAAGAATTCAGATTCAGATCGACTCATGTAACTCGTATTTTGTTCATAC
The DNA here is from genome assembly GCA_015708895.1 of Populus ilicifolia. NCBI lineage: Eukaryota > Viridiplantae > Streptophyta > Magnoliopsida > Malpighiales > Salicaceae > Populus > Populus ilicifolia. The sequence goes on from SRLM01000574.1 coordinate 412,075, forward strand.
TGACAAATACCAGCTCTTTCGATTCACTTTTTTCTCTTATAAAGCAAGGGGACATGTTTCATAAAGAATCCTGATCGGTGCCTTTTATGCTGCTCTGATAGGGAAACAGTATTACGAGTTGCTTTTGCTGTCGGTAGTGTTGCTTTCCTTTTTGAATCGTGGGTTGGGAATAGCGAAAGGAAATTTTGTAAATCAGGTCTCAATTAAGGAACGGGCTGGATGTCAGCATTTCTGAAGTCAAAGTCCAGTCAATATTTTATTTAAAAATAAAGTTGTATTTGAATTTTGTTTAAAAATATATTAAAAAATTATTTTTTAAAAAATCAATTTTAATATTAATATATTAAAATAATCTTAAAATAGACAAAAAAATTAAATAGAAAAATGAACATTTGTTTTTATAAAAACAAACAGTTTGTTAATAACACCAGCGTTGAAGATCTTGGGAGAACAGCCGCGCTCAGCATCCGTTTTAAAGCACGGCTTCTTTCCCGCCTTTCGTCCAAAGTAGACACGTGGAAGTAGATCCTTTGGCAGCAGAAATGATGCTCTCAAAAATAAAATAATGAATTCTCAGGAAAGAACGACAAATCTACCACCCCTCCGCACCTGGCTCGCAGCAATGACGTACCGTTCCGTGCTCAAAGAGCCATGGAAAATGGATGTCTAACACCAACCTTGGAACAGCAAATTCGACAACAATGAATTGCAGCAAATTGATTGACAGTTTCTTTTTTTTAATATTTATCGGTGTTCAAAGCAGCACCATTCTCAATCTATGCATACATGAGTGGGTGTAAATGGGCATACCTAGTATATTATGTGCACTTACAAATGACTTTGTGTTTACATCACCAAAAGCTCATGGAACATTAAGAGTATCTTTGGTTTTACAGTAGTTATTATGTTTGTAATTTATAAAAAAAATATTTTTAATTAAGATTAGTTTTAAAAAATAGATGTTTAATTAAAATTATAGTTAAAATTAAGATTAAAAAAATAATTTAATATATTTAATTAAAAATACTTTTGAAATTAATATTATAAAATAACTTTTAAAAATATATATTAACATTGATGATTTTTAATTTAAATATTCTATATTTTACTATTACTATTATATCATAAAATAAATAATAATTTATATAAAATATTTTTTATTATTCCATTAAATTTTTTAAGAATCCAACAACATAGGTAAAATATAATCAGGAATAAAATTAGAATTACAATCAAATTCTGTAAATATTTTGATTCTGTAAATATTACGTCGTCATCAAGTTATCTCCGTCTAATTTATATAATATCTGTCTAATTTATATAATATAAAACATGGAGCATTCTTCACTAGCCATGAGTTTTCCAGTTTAAAAAGCAGCAAATTTGCTCCACAATTAATTATAGATCCGCCATTATAAATTTGTTAATGAAATATTATTAAACAGTTGAATTCTGGAGTTGCTTCAAATATAAAAACAACTGGACAACTAAACAAACACTAAATAAAAAAAACAAAATAGAAGCTTGTGTTGTATAAAATAAATCTTTGAGCATAGTCCTTATGTCAGGGATCATAGAATTCACCAGGGGATATCTGTAGCAACTCTCTGGCAGTTTGACCGACAAACCAAGCTAAACATTTTTCCAGTCTCGTCTGCAAAAGTGATTTTTAGGTGGAATATGCGCGCGACCTCAGCATCACAATTAGAGGCTGCATTCGACCTCCCCACTAGGCATCTTGTTAACAACATGTCCACAATGAGAGAGTGAAAATCTTTGTGTTCGCATGACATTGATCACCTTGGTCAAGCTGAAATTGACAAATCCATTAACATGTTTGTTGAAAAATAAGTAAAAGGATTATTAGCACAAGAACGCATAAGCACTGTCCATTCATTCAATATGTACTGCTAATGATCGCATAAAATTTGAAATAGGTTTGTGAGATGCTTTGTCACTAAAATGCATGCCATTACCATTTTACCACCATGACATTTTGCTTCCTGTACCCCCTTCCACATTTGAGCAAGCAACTTATAGTACGATGCGATCATATCTGGGATATCAAAGTCATGTAAACTATCTTTCTTACTTTTAAGAGAGAACGTAGATTGACTCAATCATCCAGAATCATGCAAATGATTGCATCTTGTAACCCTTCCACATTTTAGCCAGCAATTTATAGTGCGTTGCGGTCATATCTAGGAAATCAAAGTCATGCAAACCAACTATCTTTTTTTACTTTTAAGAGAAAAAATAGATTGACTCAAATCACCATAGAATAGACAACGGAAAGCATATAGAAATGAAAGTAAAAGGGATTTATTCAAAAATAGCCGATCCAAGCCTGTAAAGTAAGAACCTACACAAGTCAGCTAGCTTTAGTTGATAGATCAGAGAGGCAAGATAACTTGTGAAGACCAGATGAGGTCAGCAATGCAGGCAAGAAACTAAGGTTTATGAAGAAAGCCCTTGCTGGCTGCTGCATTCTCATTCCAAGTAGCTTCAAGGCTGCAAGTGAAGTAAACAATCGTTAAAAGAGATTCTTGAAAGACAACACACACCAGAATGGAATAGAAACCACAGAAATCCATCCACCTAATACACATCTGCTAATGAGTTTCAACTGAAACTAACGAAGATAAGGGACTATATTTTGAACATACTCATCTAAGATGTAGATAAAGGACGATAGTGTTCGAGCTCCAAAAATCCCCCAAAGCAAGCATACGAATCAACTAATTACCAAACACGCAACGTTTTAATTTTATATCACCATCAGGTATAACAAAAGCATCGACAATAACAGCTTCCAAGACACTATTTAAAGACAAGAAATTCTTCTCATAAACAGAATCAATAATCGTAGTTTTTGCTTACTTATTTCTCCTGTGTTTCCTTTCCAACCGATTCATAATTAATTTCATGTCTATTCTTCGACAACCCACTTCTTCTTCGCTCGCTTCCACGCCTTCGAAAAAAATCAATCACTCTATAATGATTAATGAACTCTTAAATAACAAAAACTTGCAACGATATAATGATTTATTAAACGGAACCCTGATAATTTACTCAGATCCGTTTCCATTCGGATCGTAAATTTCTTCGTCTTCAACGGAAGATAAAACGGACCTGGCGTGATCGATGAATGCAAGAAACCGATCTTCTTGATTGTCTATGTCCATTAGTGAGTCTTCTCTTGAGTTATTGATGTTTAACTCGTTGATTTGCGATTTCAAAAACCAGTGAAGGGTTCTTAACTTCTAGCGTTTTGGCGCAGGAATATTTTTAATGGGAGAAGAGTGAAGGTTCAGTTTTTGGACCCAGCACGTTTATTTATGTCCAAAGGGAGTAGTTATTTCAAAGAATAACCTCCGAGACTTGTACTTTATACTACATAAAAAGCTCACTGAGGGTGAATAGAAGAAATTTCTTTTTTTTTTAGATTAACGTGGGTGTCCGGGCCAGCTTTTGCGCACCACGACTAATCCCACGGGCCCCGTAGATGAATAGAAGAAATTTCTTGTTTTGATGTACTGGTTTGGAATTGGACATGGATGGTTTACTTAAAAGACATCGTAATCATCCAAAGACATACAATAAGAGCATTTCGAAGGAGGGAGCTAAATAAAAAGTAAAATATTAAAAATTATATTTTTAACTTTTATTTTTTTATTTAAATGTGTGAGGTAAATAAATAACTATTTTAGCTATATATTATATAAAAAGTTATTTTTATATTTTTATGTAAAAATAACAAAAATAAATAATTATTGACCAACAATTATTTTTATAATTGTTGGCGAATAACTTATTTTTTCATTTCAACAAGTAAGGCAAACACTATTTTAATATACAAGTATTAGTATGACTTAATTTTTTTATATTTTTATTTATAATATTCATGTGATAGTCTACTATTACTGTTTAATTTTAAAGTATTATTGTTTAATTTTAATTATTATTGTTGGCTTTTTAATTATCATTATATGACTTTGAATTACTACTGTTTAATTTTAAATTATTACTATCTGAACACTCATGAGATTTTTAACTATATTTAAAATTCTATAACATAAAAAATATCTAAATTAATTATGTATTTATATTAAAATTAATTCAACATAAAATATATTAAGATATAATTAATTTTTTAAAATAGCTTTTTACCGTTTAAATACATATAATCAAAAGGGCTATATTTATACTGTTCTAAAAATAATCTCGTGAGTTTTGTTCTACAAATAATCTCATGAGTTTTCTTCTTCTTGTTCATTTTGATTTGATTTTTTGGTCCAAGGGATATGTTTCTCATAATATTTCCTCGCAAAATGTTAAATTAAAATATAACCAAACACAAGTCATGAAACACTCGTGAAATAAAGCTCACGTGTTTACGCTTATGTTATTCGTGCTAATTTCGTGTACTGTAGTCTTATGGTCACGAAAAGAGGGGGAGGTTCAAGAGACTAGAGCGTTTCCCTATTTTTCTGAATTGTCTATCAGATTGCCAGAGGCATCTGTTCTATCTCAGGATTGAAACCACGTGTTTAAATTTCTCAGGGAGATGAGAGGATATTCCTCATGCATTGTTTAAAACGCTGCAAAAGTTTTAAATGTCAAGCATGAACGAAGACGAAATGCTTGAAATCCATCTAAAGTATATCATGGCTGAAAGTGACTGCGTTGTATCCAATCATAGACAACATGATGACAAGAAGGATGCCATCTGGAAGACGATGAAATGGCATTTTCATGGTACATATACAACCAACAGCAGTTAAGTACAAACTGTCGGTAACAATAACAGAACCAGATGTGAAACATGACATGTTATACATAGAATCAACAGAACGTTTTTTCTCCTATCCAAATATTAGCCCTTTAAAACCCAAAACAAGTTGGGTCAATTTGACACCCCTCCAAAAAAATTCTAAATTAGAGAAAGATGTCTGCATGGGGACAGTTGAAACAGAAGCATGAAGAGATGATGTAGCACCCAGAAACCTTGACAGAAATGACTGGGTAAGCAGCATCTCCGAAAGCTGAAACAGCACTTGCGAAAACCATTTGATAGCACTTAAATTTCACGTTTCAGTGTCACGCCAATGATAGCTACTGGAGACTTGGGGCGATAATGTTCATCTGTGTCCACCTCTTCAATTTCCTGATGGAACATTGCAGATAAATGCTTGATCCAATATGATACAGATGGTAGGAAGAGGAGCAAATAGATCATGAAGCAAATGCTTTGTACCTGCACCACATCCTCACCCTTCACTGCCCGTCCAAACACCAAAATCTTGTCATTTAAATCTGGAATGGGTGCAGTTGTAATGAATAGCTCAAATCCTGTGCTGTCTATAGTTTTTGAGGTTCCAATCATAAAAGCCTCGTGCTTTGGGCTGATTATCACAATTAGAAATCATCATCGCGGAAACAAGGAGCCAAATTCCATAAAACGCTAGTCATAAAATTTCAAGGCAAAAAACCTCGTAGCAAGCCTACTGTGGAGCTTTCCTTTTGTGGTCCAATCTTCAGCAGCTCCAAGCCCTTGGGAATGCCCTGCTTGAATTACATAGTGCTTGATCACGTGATGGAAAGGCATCCTTTTGAAGTACCCCTTTTGACTGCAAAACCAAATTTGAAGATTTAAGAGTAAAACAATAGTAGTGAATATAGAACTAAATAAAAATGAAGAAAAGAAGAGCATCATAATAACTACATAACCAAATCAGAAACTGAGCAAATAATTGGTCTTCTGCTATTAGACAAAATCACAAAAAAAAAAAAAAATCTAAAGCAAATAGAATGGATCTTCAAAGCAACTGTCCTTTTAAAATTCAAAAAACAGCCAAATACATTCAATGCATTCTTGTTATTGCATGTAAACCATGTTTCAGTTTAACAAAACAGTACATGTAGATCAAAGAATCCCAACATATGTTGCTGCTTACCACAAGTCAAGGAATTTGTCCACAATCATTGGAGAACCATCTTTGTACAGTTCTACTGTTATATAACCTTTTGATGTATTCAGAATCTACAGATGAACGAAAGATCACGACAAGTAAGTAAAGGGGATTTCAATCACATTACAGCAATGTAAATATGGTTTTATGCAGGTGATGCAAAGGATTAGTGATAGAGCCATTAAGATAGAATTGAAGATGTTAAGAAAGGGAAGAAGTCATAACTCAGTTGCATCTCAGCAGAAACAGTCAGAAAGCCATTATATGTTTTAAGACTGCAGTTAAACTTCACCAGGAGAGACTTTTCAATTCAGAGACAGGCCACTTTAATATCCAATGTCTGCTATAGTTTATGCATGGTTTATCTAATCATGCTTCAGGAAAAAAGACTGTCCATCAAACACGTATTATATTTCCCGTGTAGCTTGTTATTATACTAGTGGTCTCTAAATAACACAAGTGTGTTCACCCGGCCACTCACACCCACGCATGAATGGCTCTTCTATATAGATATTTAACTTTGCTTGTCAAACAAATACACAAATAAAATGACATCAGCACCTCAACTACAATCAACAATCACAACATAAAAATGGTAGCAAGCTAATTCAACAACTTACAGCATAACCAGGGAGATCATACTTCTTTGAATCTGCAAATGAATCGGCAGTATCCTAAGTAACATAAAATGGAATCAACTTCAAATTTACAGATTTACTTCGACAAAATAACATAATTATGATTGTATTTATCAGAGAATCCCTGAATAGCTAGATGCTAAGAAATTACCAGACAATTTTTATTAAAAAACTGATGAAGAAGAAATCCTATAATATACCTCAGAAGTTGATAGGCCACTTCCTGGTTGGTTCTTTGACCTGCAAATTATGGATTAAATCAAAAAAATCATTTCTCAACGAGATCCGTGAGTAAATTCTCGTGAGAAAACTGATGACAGTTATCCACAAAACAACAGGTGCCATTGAGTAAGGGAGGGACAGCAAACCTTTGTGACCAATGTCTATATGTTGCAACTACGGACAATATAACCACCAGAACAACTAAGTTACACAGAAATATAGTAGTGGCACTGATTCGAGCCGGCCCTTTCTTCTTTTTGCTCTGATTTAGCAATGCCTGAGGTTTTATCCTTGCCATGGAGTGTAACCTTGACTATACTTTCACAAACAAAATAAACTATGTCACAAGCACTAACTGTAACGTGCATTTACAAGGTAAAATGGAAACCATAGTAAGCATCTCTACAACACCACTTTCCTTTCTCGTCATTTAATTGATTAAATATATCAATTGCATTTACACCCATAAAAAATCACTTCAATGGCAAGAACAGGTACTTCAACTAACTAAACCCGGTCGTAAAATGACTGAACAGCTAACTTTACCATCTATATCTTCTATAAGTTTTTCGTGTTTATCTAAAACATATGTTTTCCCCACCAACACATACAATCAAATAAACATCCTTTACAAGAAATACCAAACTCAAATCCATTCCGCGAGAGTAAATTCCAACAATTGAAGCGATGATGCGCTTACCGAATGCAACATCCAGTAAAAAAAAAATGTGTCTAATACTTGTTTTGCAAGTTCAGTTAATCAGATAAAACAGTTCACAGTGGCCATTTATCTTTTTTGATGTTAAATAAGTGCAGAACAACAAGATTAGAAACAGAAAATTCCTCTCAAACTAACGAAAAAGGTAATTTTCAGCTCAGTTAAATAGAATTCAGAGACTAGAACTTCAGTTCAGATAGAGAATTTACCTAAAAAGTTCGGAAGAATAAAAACCCTAACATTTCAGAGACTATCAGAGCATAAAAAGTAATAATCGCACGGTACATGTAGCTTGAAGACTAGCTAGCGAGGCAGTACCTTGATTTTGACAGAGTTGGGAATTCTTAGCGTGCCACAGCCGGTGACGTTAATGACTTTTCTACAGCTTAAGGAGATAATCGAGAACCTGCGAGTCGGTAGAATTTGTATTATTATAGATTATCACGCGATGGTAATTAATTAGTTAAGTTTCAAGGTCAGGTGGGTTCCACGTGAGGAGTAGATTCGAAAACTGACTGTATAGTGGGGGTGGAGCAGACGGTTATGATTGAATCAATCAAGGTCGCGTACCGGACACGTTTAAAGTCATGATGACATTTAGAGGTGGAGGAGATGATCTAGATCGTCCGGGTTTAGTATCGCTTGAGCCTAGCCCAAGTATATGCGTCTATGGGTCTGTAGTTTGTACACTCTGGCCCAACTTCAAACCTCAAAGATATGGTCCTCGGATTGGAGTCTTTCTCTTAAAAGAAAACAATAGACAGAGATTTATATGGTTCTCGGATTCTGTACAAAGCCGGTTTTTGGTCATTTGACTCTCTATCTACGGGTTATGTATGACCAGGAATGTCAGTTGGTTTCTTGAATTCCTGTGCAGTTTTGAATTTTTTTTATTTTTAAATGTAATTTTTTTATTTTTTATCATTTTAATATGTTAATATTAAAAATACATTTTAAAAACTAAAATATATATTATTTCAATATATTTTTTAACAAAAAAATAATTTTTAAAACAGTTATCATTATAATCTCTAACATCATCTAAGCTAGATGTGTAGTTAGGAATCATATCTTCTTTCTAGTGGAGTTCTGGGATCTAATTTTATTTAAAAATTAATAATAATGCATGGTTTATAAAATAAATAATTTTTTTGTCGTTATTTTTGTTTAACTTTGCCTCGTTATTTATTATTATTATTATTATTATTTGACATAAAATACTAGACTTGTAATGCCTCATGCTTTCATATGCATTTATAGTTATATTTTTTATGATTTGGTATGTAAAAAACCGACAAATTTTTTTATACATGTAGTTCTCATATATAAATCTTTTAAAATTACCATCAAAATTTCAGACAGACTCTTTTATACTGAAAGATCTTAAATTATCGACAAATATCTTATTTATATTTCTAATGTTTTACATCTCATAACTCCATCACTATCCGATCATCCCGGGTTTAATCCTATGAGCATCTTTATCATCACAACCATAACATTTATCATATAGATTAAAGAACAAATATTATTAGAGAGGAATAAACGAGATATACATGTATATACAGAACATGATTATACAAGTTTCGAAGTTGAGTTCATGCAGTTAAGTTTAAATAACAATTATACAAATTAGGTTATATTTATTTCAAAATAAAAGGATATATTTCCTGGAACCAGATATCAAAAAGTAAACAGAGCTCCTTGCACGAGTAAGTTCATCTTAATAAATAGGACATATTTAGAAGTCACACGTGACTGTCAAAAATAAATCAATAAAATTCACAAGTCAAAACAAGTAATATTTTACTAGTAAGATAAAATATTACAAGAATAATTAAAAAATAAACTTTGTATTTTTATATATAATTATTTTAATTTTATAATATCAATTATAATTTTTTTATATTAACCCGATCATAATTATTTTTTTATTCATTTCTTATAAAGTTATTATAATCTCTTCTACTTGACGCCTGAATGATAAGATAGTACTGACATTCACATTAGGAGTGATGGGATCATGCACTTTCAAGAGAGAAGGATGAGTGGCTAGAATCAGAGGATAAAATTCAGCTCGATAGAGCATGATACGTTACAGGATGGGCTGCTCAGGAATTATGATCAACTCAAGGGAATTGACTGTACCCTAATTTTATACTGCACGCGGTTAGAAGAAAGATTCTGGAAGATGATTTTTGCTGGCGGTTCAAAATGGTCTGGTTCGTCTTTACACGACTATCCAGGTCTGGCACTTCGAGTATTAGATAAATTTTACCAGTGAGATATTGTGTCTTGGACTTGTATGGTTATTTCAAGTATAATCAGTAAATATATTAAAATAATATTAAAAGAAAAGGCTCTGTGAAAGCAAATAAAACATATATCAAAGCATGAATTTCCAATAAAATTAATTCAATGAAAAAATAATATTTAATATATACCATATATGCAATAGAAAAATAAATTGATATAAATATAATTGTGTATGTTGAGCATATTTTTTTAATATATATATATATATATATATATTAGATAACAAATGAAACTCGAAAATTACCTGATGCCACCTGAAAGTTAGCACCATGGGATGATTAATAAATACAGATTTATTTCAGCGTGGAGGTCTTCTCTCATTATCATATAATTAGCTTCACCACTTTTTAATGCAATAATTATCTCTGATGTTCAAAAAAGATAGAACCGAAGTGGTGCGTAGAGAAAACAATACTGTAAAATGAAATAGCGAAATAACAATAACTAAAAGTCAATAACAACACAAGCTAAACATTTAATGAATCAAAATTTTATTCAGGACTGAGGTATAAATTATATTTTTTTTAAAATTATTTTTTATTAAAATTAAATTTTTTATATGTTTTGGATTATGTTAATCTTAAAAATTTAAAATATTATTTTAATATTTTTTAACATAAAAAATATTTTTAAAAGAATACAGACTAATACCCATCTAGAAGGTTGAAATATATTAATTATAAACCGATTTCTTTCCAAGCTTTGAAAACAGGTTTCTTCTTTCCTGGCTTTAAAAACAAGCTTCACAAAACCCATAGAAAATGCAGTGAGAAATTGAAAACTTGATTTATATAGATTGATGTTGAAAGTTTTACATCTAAATATTATAAATATATAAAAAAATATTAAATAAAAATAAATGAATTTTTATAGAACAACGTTTAGAATGCAATCTCAAAAAATAAAATAAATTTATATCATCCACTTTTATCCATATCAACAGCTTTTGGATTCCACTTTCATATAAATAAAAGAGAAGCAGTCTGTAATTTGAATACATTATCTCTCTAGTTAGATGCCTCGGTGATTGATGACTAACGGGGGGGCTGCTACACTAATCCACTGTATTATGAAAATATACAGGGACTAGATGTGGAGTTCCTGAACTGGAGGGACTAACCCATCAGTTCCTTAAAAGTTAAAAACCTAGCACCAAGTTATAAAATGTTATTCGAATATTTGACGGGCAGAAGAAATAACGGTGATGTATGGTGCCCCTCCCTGGCTGCCAGAGACAAACTCTCCAGTTATTCCAGAGAGAAGGAGCTCGATCGTAGGTCATCGTCTGCTTTGTGGAGCTAGATATATTCAGGGTTTTCTCTTATTCTTACTGTCGGTGGAAAGCGATATATAAAACGGCAGATAAAAAGGTAATCTTTTCTTTTCTTTTTTTACTTATTAGATATCTAAAGTATTTAGGGTTTGTTACTGGAATAGTGAGAACATCTTTAATTATTTGATGCACTTCTTGCTCTCAAGATAGCATTACATGATAAAAAATGGAGAGAGGATTAAGAAGAAGCTGTGTCCTTTTATTTTGGCCAACAAAATCCTCTCATGCTCTGTCAAATGCTTCTTCAAGTGGCAACTTTTTAGTTTGTATATATATTCAAATCACGAAAAAGACTTTTTATTGTGTTATTTGTGTGTTTTTAAATAATTTACACAGAAAGATCTTATAAAAGACACCGAATCTCATTATCTAAGATTTTTTGTTTTGGAGTAGGAATTATTTACATGGTAGCAAGAATGTGAATCTCGTTAGCGAATATGGCTAAATGATGAGTTAAGTGCCGTGATGTAATGCAATACACATGCTAATTTAATACCTTTTCATCGAGATTTGGTTGAGATGGTACCATCATGATTTCTTATGCCTTTGGACCTTTTTGTTCAGCTAATTGAAATGAAAGAATATCGTCAATCTATTACTTTGGCCAACACTACAGATCATAGCGGAATTGCCTGAATTAGTATAGAGATATGATTCTTTCTGGGTCGCTCCACCAAATGAAGAGAGTAAATTTTGAGGAGATTATTTTTTTTACGGTAATTTAAATGTGAACCATAGAGTAGAATAAGGGATGAAGTTGTAGCACAATGCGAGTATGCAATTTGTGTGATGCTTAACGTTTCATTATCATTCTAAAAAATAAAAGAAAAAGAAAATATATATATATATATATATTTTTGCCATTGAGCAGTGGGTGGTACAGTTGGGAACACAATGTAGTTTAGCTGCATGTGTAGTTCTGTTTTGCTAGTAATAATCACAGAAAGCACGTGCTACTCAAGCTAGTTTTATAATTTGTTTGTGCATTGCAACAGGCTAGCAAGCCATTTTGACATACTGCTTCAACAGCTCTGGACTGGTGTGATAAAATGTTGGCTGCAACTCTGCGATCTCGGTCTTTTCATCTCTCATCTTCACTCCTGAATCATCCATGGAAACCCTTTTTGTCAGGTTCCGGTCACACTTTCTCTTCATCAGCTATTGAATCCAACAGTGACAGAAGCATACTGGACCTAAATGAGATAGAGAAGGTTCTCACTGATGTGAGAGCAGATGATGTGAAAGTTATACCAGCTAAAAAGCACGCTGAATGGGCTGATTATATGGTCATTGCCACTGGCAGGTCCACATGGCATGTCAAAAACATCGCTCAAGCCCTTATTTACAAGGCACGTTCAACTCTCTCTCTCGCCCTCTGACTTCTTAGGCAGCTAAATTGAGTAATATTAGCAATTGGTATCGTTTTCCTTGTTTGATATTTGCAATTTGGCTCACGGGAAGATTTAGGGAAGGAAAAAGAAATGAACCTTTCAGCATCACATTGAATTCTTGGGCAGTGCAGGAGGGTTTGTGTTTATTGCTGTTTTGTTGTTTTGATTGATGATGGTTTCTTTGGTGTTTAAGAACAATTTGTAGTGAGATGTTTATTGATTATTCCAAGGATTGAGATTATTTTTCTTTTTTTCATGAGCAGGCTAAGCAAAAGCAAAAGGGAGCTCAGCGAATGACCCTCCCCAGTGTGGAAGGGCAAGAGGGAGGAAAGTGGATTGTTATTGACTCTGGTTTGTCTCCACTCTATGATGTTAGATAACTAGGCTGTTACAGAAAATCAAAAGTTAGATATGTTGGTACTTTAATGGTATAATCAGTACAGGCCCCCTTCTATTTTACTAGAAATTTGTTACACCAACCAGTTAATAGCTTTAATTACTCGTATTGCAACGTTGAGTTGGTTAGAGTTCCCTTGCTCGTTGCTTAAAGGGGAAAACTGGAAACGAGCTTGTCAAAGAATTTCCGTCCTATCTTTTCTTATTCAGTTTCTATCTTGCTCTATATGGGCATCTATTTCACGCTGATGATAACCGTACGAGCTACATGAAATTGACTTAAATTATGTTAGCATAATCGTTAAACTGATAATTAGATGAATTTTATGTTGATACTTTGATGAACTTTAGTGGTGATAATGTGGCTTATTGATTTCTAGAATCTTGCTCTTTTAGTAATTTCTCTCTCCTCAGGTAAGGTGATAGTTCATGCTCTTGACGAGAAAGCTCGAGCATACTACAATTTGGAAAGTCTTTGGACCTCAGATGCATCTAAAGAGGAACCAGATCAGGTAAAAGATAAAATCAAGGATTTTGAACTTTTCTGGTCTTTGTCCAATCTGCTACACTCCAACATGCACACCCACCCACTGATACATGACGTGGTAAGTTGAGTTTTCCTCTTGATCTAGAAGATAAGAGGAATGCATCAACACAGATTGAGACTGTTAGTTAATTTTTTTAGCTTTGTAGGAAAAATCAATGTGCATTTAACAAAAGAGAAATCCAAGTATATTAAAGCAGTTGAGTTCCAATCTCTCAAGCAAGTTGGTTTAAAATTTTAGCCCAGTTCCAAGAGAAATGTACTCAATTTTGAGAGTCATCTTGCTATAACCGCATCTCTGTTTTTAAAATCATTTCTACCTTTCATCCATTTTGTGTCTTCTGAATCTGCTAGTGGCTTTCTGATTATTTTAATTGTGGATTTGAAGGGGAAAGAGTTTTCTAACTTTTTTAATAATGAGCAGTTATGAATCTAATAATTGGTCTTGTGAGAGTTCTATATACTTGCATATAATAAGTTTTTGTTTGTATATAATATGACTAGGTGGTTTTTGGAGTGATCGATTGATTACTAGCATCCTGGTTGTACAGCAAATGTTTAGAATTCAATCTCGATCCTCATTTGGAATGGCTTTATTACCATGCCAGAGGTTTCAACAGTTTTCTTTTAAATTAAATAATGGTTGTATTAAATGGTTTCTTTTGACTCGTTCTTGACATGGCATGGGTGAAGTCGTACTTTAGCCTTTTTTCTGTATCAAAATATTCTATAACATGTGTTGAATGCTTAACCTGAAATTTCCTCGAATTAGAGGGGAAACGAAAACCTGATTTCTTTTTTTGTTTCATCTGTTTAGGACCTGGATAAAGCTTTTATCAAGATTCGTCCCAAGAGAAACAATTCTAAAAGACCAGCAAATAGAGATGCCTGAAGCATCAATAGTTGTTAGATGAGCAGCTGCTGCCATTGTTGTCAATATAGTTTTCTCGTGCCATAGATTTTTCCTCAATCAACATGTACGTGTAAACTGTATATTGTTCTCTTATGAATGATTTTCTGCAGTTTTCTTCAGAATTGTCTACATTGTCACATCATTTGCTTGGAATCTCTCTTCCATCTTTTTTTCGTACAAAAATTCCAGAAAAGGAACGAGGAATTAGTTCATAAATCACAACCTGATGATAATAGCATATGATGCATTGTTTTCTTGGCTTGTATTTCTACAAAAAGGGATTTATAGCATGTTACAGGATGTTTGGCATAATTTTTCTTCTGTGTTTTTTTAAAATATTTTTAATTTAAAAATATAAAAGATATTACTATATTAATTCTAAATATAAAAGATATCTTCAATAATTCATATATGCAACTATATTAATTGTTGTTGTTTTGTCACTGAGCAAAGAGCTCTTATATGTTTAATTATATAATTTTATATTTTTAAAACACATGTAGTGTTAGTTTTAAATGTAATGCAGAAAAATAAGATTATTGGACAAATAAATCAATATCTTGCACGATTTTACTGTGTAATGATATTGCCAAGGTGATAAAACAATTTAAAAAGATGCCTTTCCAAAAATTAAAAAAACAAGTCAGACAGAACACTCGGTTGGTGCCTGATGGGCCAAGAAAAAAACCCTTCACCTAATCTGATAGGTTGTGTGGTACAAATCATGATCCGACTTGATATTTTGCCATCCTGCCCAGCAACTAAAATGAGTTTTAGCTTCAAGTTACCTCTAGCACGGCAGAAGAAACAATGGGATGAGAATTAAAGGTGAAAATTATGTTTGATAATACATTGTCATATGTTTTTTTTAAAATGTTTTTCAACGTAAAAACATCAAGTTAATTAATATATTTATGTGTTTTTTTTTATTCTAACATTTTCGGACCAGAATCATTTAATATAACATAAAAAAACATTAAAAAAACACATAAAAAACATTTAAACACAATGCCAAACAATGCAATATGGGTTACAAGTCTAAAAGATGCCAAGGGGTGCAGGTTAATGATGTATAAGTTGAAGAAATGGTCAGTAATGATAAATGCTAACATATAAAAATAAATAAAATAAAGCTAAGAAAAATTAGATACTACACATTCATTCATGGTCAGATGAAAAGTGAAGGTAAAAAATAATAATAAAGCAGTGTTCAGTTCAAGAAAAAGAGGGACAGACGGAAAACCAATATATTTTATAGGGTACATAAATTTGATTATTTTTATAGTTTTGTATTATTTGAGTGTTAATAATAAAAATAATTTTTAAAAAATAAAAAATATATTTTAATATATTTATAAATGATAAACAACTTAAAAATAATTAATACCACATTTTTAAACACAATTGTGTCCAAAAATTAGTAAAAATCACCACACGAACGAACTTTTCAAGCCCAGTATACTCAAAAATTGATAAACCTCTTGCCTCCGTGCCGCAGTCAAATCCAGGTCCCAAGCCGAGGTAATCCACCCCCCGCCTCACAAATAAACACACACATACATGATATATGTCGATACCTCTAAATAAGTCATTGATTCATATTAATTTTATCTTTGATTTACGAGAATTATTCCGTTCATTTGATTCACAAAAATTATTTTCAAAAATATTTAAGGATAATACTTAAATTCAATATTCTTCTCATTTTATAATTTAAGTCACTGGAACTTATACTGGTACTCAATAGAATATAAAACCAGCTATATATAAAGCCACTACTTAATTAACTCAATTAAATCCCTAACTAATAAAAACTAAAAATAAATAAAGATAATTTATTAGCATAATTCATAGAATATAAATAAAAATAAGTTAGTTATGTAATTTATGATATAATTGATGTCATGATTTATAATTTTTATCCCTTTATTCTTGTCTGTAAATAGAAAATGCTTTCAATTTATTTTGTATATCAAGTCAAAAAGAAAAGAGGAGTAAAGAAAGAATAATTCTACAAATTCATAAGGTATTTGCAAGAAATTAAGATATTTTCTATTAATAATATAAAGATTTTTATTATTATTATTTAAGAAAAATTATAATTCTTACGTTATATAGTAAAATTTTTCTATACTTGTCTATGAATGTAGTTTAATTATATAAACTATATAAATTTTTATGTGTTTTATTTATTATTTTATTTTAACTTTTATTTTTTATCTTATGATTTACATGACAATATCCTAATACCATATTATTAAATTCACTTTTTAATCTTTCTCCATTACAACAAAATAAAACGAAAACGAAAAATAAAAACCCCATTAAATGCATGGCCCTTAAATTTTTGACAAATAAATAAATAACTAATAATAATAGAGAAGTAGCTGACAGGGGGGTGGTTGGTCTAGTCAGCTATGGTACGTATTTGGCGAGTAGACAACAATATTGTCATCTCGTACAAGTCAATGTTGTGTGTTCTTCTGGACAGAGTGATCATGGTTATATCATGTGTATATCATAGTACAGACACTGTTATTTATGTCCCAAGCTAGATAGCCTGCAACCTGGAGCTGCTCAGGTGGCCTTCCAAGTGCAATGTCAAGATTCTACAAGCAAAAGGGGGCTTGGATGTTTTTTCAGAGCATTTTTAGGCGATTTTTGTAAAATTTCTTTGTTTTTACGCTGATGAATTGTTGGAGGTTTTCTCTCTCTTGGTTTTTGTGTTTATGAGTAATCTATCAATTATTGTAAAGCATGACTGGATAATCTTGCAAGCCACGCACCTTGATAAAGTTCAAAAAAATCATTCAGTCAATAGCACAAAAAACTAAATATTATCAGAAACTAAAATTAGCTCCTTAATTTATTACCTACCCTCCTTCTTCTTCCTCTTCTCTGAAGCTCAAATAAGCAATTCGTTGCTATTCACAGGGAGGATTGACGTCAAGCCATCGGCATTGTATAGGGAAATGAAATCAGGGGTGGCTCTGGTTCAACATAGACAGATCGCATATAAAGCCTGACCTGACCTAGCCAGGCCTATACAACCCAGCTATATGTAAGCCTACAACATATCCACGTGACCTTGATAGGTAACCATGCATATGCACCTGACGGTTTTCTGTCTCTGCATTTAGTCCAACCACTTCGTTATTCAAAAAAAGAAACTTTTCATTCATTTTGGCTCGAAAAGAAACAGTCGACAGATGCTTTTTTTATGTGTGTGGATTGGATAACTAGATTCATCTTTCTTGTAATTCATCCAGTAAGGTGACTGCCACTCATAAATCTTGTCCACATGGGCCATTGCTGCATAAAACTCATGATATGACATGGCTGACAGATTATAGGTTGCTCTCTTTTGACAAAGCAATAAAATCGGTGCTTCCATTTTGGCCTTGAAGTTCAGGCCAATTATGCAACCACACACAAGGTGATTCTACAGTGTCTTCGGTTTTCAACCAAAAGCGTTGTCTTTAGATCGACGACTCATTGACCGGATGGTTCTTTCAAACGTCATGAGGCATGACTCCACCGGATTTATTAGATGTTTCAAATTGGTTGGCGAGATGTTTCAGAATCATGTCAAAAAAAGATTTAGTTTTATTACATCAACAATTTCATCGTCCTGGAAGCATGCCTGCCATCCGAAATACTAGAAAATGTTTGAGAATCTTCAGTGAACCTGTATTTGAAAAAGGCAGTGCCTTCTGTTTTTCCAAAGCCATTGAAGAAAATGCTCTAAATAGAACATAGAACAGTGAATGTAGGCACATCATGGTTTACGTACAGGACTTCTTTGTTAATTCTTTAGCAATTGAAGTATAGGATCTCACAACATATCACGTATGGATTCCAATATCTGTGATTTCTAGTCCGCCAGAAACCGCCACCTCTACGGTGTATGCTTATGATAAGGTGCTCTAATCCTTTCCTGAATTTGCAATATCTGCTTCACGATAACATCTCAGGTCTACAGGTAGCAGAAAATTGAAGTCAAGATCTGAGGGCTCTTAAATATTACACCATACACATACAAAGAAAATTTCAAGACGGCGACAGTATCCAAGAACTGAGTTTTGGAGGCACCTCATTGTATGAATTTGGTAAAAGATGTACGATAGAAGCACGTGACAGTATCCAAGAACTGAGTTTTGGAGGCACCTCGTTGAATGAATTTGGTAAAAGATGTACGATAGAAGCACGTGACAGTATCCAAGAACTGAGCTGAGTTTTGGAGGCACCTCGTTGTATGAATTTGGTAAAAGACGTACGATAGAAACAGGCATGGGTGAAAACGGAAAGGTATCATTCTTCTGAACGTTGTTTTGAGCAAGTTCTAATTGAGCCCGGAAAGGACCTGCCAATGACTCCCTCTGTACACAGTAAGCCATGAACTTTTGTCCGATCTCTCCCGGTGCAGTCCTATCAGGGGTCCAGACACAGAAATTGCTCAGATAAAGAGTAGAAAAGATATGGTGATTTCAGTATTGAAATTCAAGAACTTCAAAGCAAATAAGATCAGTTAAATATTCACTGTTCACACACCTAGGTCCTACAACTACAACTAGTATTTCGAGGAAAAGACTCGCCTAAACAAGAAATGTTAAAGGAAAGATTTTGACTATTGGGAAAAACAGATTAAGGACATGCGCTACAAGTTGATGCCCTGGAACAGAATGGGGGGATTTGCTTTTTGACCAGGAAACTGATTCACTCTCTATTGGACACATCAAAAAGATATGAGCAGCAGTAGAAAGCATGTAGAAGAATAGGATGTGATGTAACAACACGTACCTCCTTTTATGTGCTTTTATATTTTGAGATTCTTGACGGAGATGAAGCTGCCAATCCATATTCTTATGTGTGTGTATGTGATGAGGAGATTATAGCTATATTTGTTTTTTATTTTAGCATTTTTTAAAAAAATTAATATTTTTTTAATATTTTTAAATCATTTTGATCCGCTCATGTTAAAAATAATTTTAAAAAAATAAAAAATAATATTTTAATATAAATATATTTTTAAATAGGCTTTAAAACTTTAAAAGGTTGCTGTTGATGTTTTGAATGTAGACTATTAAAAATAGATAATAAAACTGTAAAATAAATCCCAAGATTCATCCTAAAAAAGCCCTTGGTTTGACGCAGTTCATAGTCTACCTTTCCCTACCCCATGAAATTGAACTAAAATGTAGGAAAAACCACAGTGATTGTGATGCGGAGGAAAATTGAGCATCTCTGTCAAAACTGGATAAATAAAATGTGTTATGCCATTATATCATGGCATGTAATTTTCATTTCAATGCAAGAGCATAGGTATTCAATCAAGGGTTTAATGCCTGCTGGGAAGTATACTTAGAAAATTAAAGACTGATAAGAATTTTCTAGACTGAAGAGAAGTAATTTTGGTTTTTTAGAGCTATCTGAAATGGGATGGAACATACAGACCATACTCTACAGAGATGGGATATCAGTTCTGCCTTTTGCATTAAATGAAGGCGTCTTTCTTTTGTCTTGGCAACGCTAAAACAATGAGATGGGGACCTAAATTGTTAATAGAATATGAAATTAATGGTGGTCCTCAATCTTCGCAGCATTCCTCCCTCCCTCCCTCTCTCTCTGTCCCTAACACCCTAAACTGTACTTTGTTCACATTGCGGTCATGCATCATACTTGCATGTCATATATAAAGAGTACAGACCAACCCACAAAAGCTCCAATATAAACCCCATTTGAATGATGTCAAGGTTGACAGAAGCAAGTCCATGAGAATCTAGCTACTAGCCGAACTGCTAAACTGTGAGAGCAATTTCCATCCTGCAGTTGATCTCAATTTATGATGAGCTCTTGTCATATTTGCCTCTACTTGATGATGATGATGCTCATCATTACAGGTTGCAGTCCTGGAATAAAAACAGGTGATATGGAACTCCTGTTCCTTCTCTCCTAGTCTTCCTTTCTCGGGCACTTACTTTATTTCTAACACACGTTGCAGGTGGTTCAGATAAGTTTTTGCAATCATGTGATGGAAGTAATTACCAATCAACAACACTAACCACCATAAGACAACAGTCATACTCAAGCCACAGAAAGCTTTCGGTACATGGTAAAATTCAATCCCTTGACAACTTCCTACATGTTCTATTGTTTATCCTAGCCAGACTTCAAGTTTCCTCTGGAAGTCTATACTTCTTCTTGTCTCAAATGGTACTTGTCTTGCTTGGTCCTTTAAATTTTCAACAATAGGTACTTGCACAAACAGAGATATAAGCATCTCACAAAGTAGAGATACTACTTCTGGGATCCCACAGTACATAGTGCAGATTGTCAACACTTGCGTTTATGGTTGTGCTCCTTCAAATATCCATCTCCATTGTGGCTGGTTTGCCTCTGCAAGAATGGTTAACCCAAGAACCTTCAAAAGGCTCTCTTATGATGATTGCTTGGTCAATGGAGGGAAAGCTTTGAAGACTAGTCAGATTGTCAGATTCACGTACTCAAACTCCTTCATGTACGCACTCCAATTCAAGTCTGCCAAGTTCTGCTGACTTGCCTAAAAACAAGGTCTTTATCATAGAGAGATAAGAGAGAATCGGACCATGTACAACTAAATCCCAGTACAGAAAAACCCTAACATCCTGTCCCTGTTGGTCGAAAAAAAACATCATTCCCTAGCATCGTTGCAAATGAAGTATCAACAGTCTCAGCTATGAGCTTTCTCATCACAGCCTAGAGCCTACAATTTATAGATGCTGAAAGATAAGCTCCTCCTTTTGAAACTTTAAACCGGCCCGTTGTTCGTTGACTTTTCACAGCCATTTTGTTTTGATATTTGAAGGTGTAAGTATTATTTTATTATCTCCAGAGACGTTAATATTTCATCATTCTGAAACTAGACTTTTTCGAGTCTAAAAGCTAATGTTTCTATAGCTGCTTGATGCACAGTAGAGTCTGAAAAAACTTGTGCGTTCTTGGCAGAAGCGTGTGCTGTCATTGCAGTCTCTCTTTTCTTTTGCTTTAATTAAACACCAACCTGTGAAGGTTTGAGAGAGAGAGAGTTGAGAAAGGAGGTTGCATGGTAGCATCAAGGCTCATTGCTGGAAAAGAAAAATTGAAAAAAATAAAATAGAGCAGCAAGAAACCAAGGGAACCCTTATTGGGAAAGTCTCTGGTAACATCAATGTGGTGGTTAGGAGAACTGTTACAAGCAAATGGGGTTTGAAATCAGCCTCTGTGGCATACAAATTGAAGCGCAGATGCTACAATCTTATAGTCTTGTTAACATTTAGTAAACAGGTAAAGAAATGCTTTTGGTTTTCTTGCGTGGTAAATTGTGATTTTTATGTTAGCTCTGTAAATTCTGACATGGTGTTTGATGTAGACTGGAGAATGTTGATATTGATTTATCCTCTAATCTTTCTCTTCTAAACTAATCAGCAGAGAAATGAAAATCAATTTGCTGGAGAACTGCAATATTAACACCCTAGACTTGTCGGACTAGTGTTTTCAAGAATAGATTGCAAATATCCTACAGTATGACAACCATACATTCCTCCTAACTAGGCTAATTAAATAGAAAAGTAGAAACTTTAAGAAAAAGAAAAAGAAAATCCTCATCTTCCTTTGGGATTTACTGTTGAAAAAATTTCTCTAGTGTATGGCTCATCGGTTCCCTCAAGCCCTGTCTCCTCAGTTCCAGCTATCTCTCTATGATTTGCATCGGTGTCATTTGTTGTGCTGTCTGCAATTAATCCAGCACCTGCAGGATTGTCTTGCAATTGTAGAGAATATTCAAGATTCCACAGCACATCACCCATGGAAGGGCGATTGTATCCCTGATCAGCCAAACATTTTTCTGCTGTCTCAGCGAATTTGTTATAGCACTCGGGATTTATGTCTCCCTTTATATATGGATCAACAATATCCCAAAGGGTTCCCTTCTTTTGGCAATGTAGAGCCCAATCTGCTAGACTAACTTGCTCTTTAGGCAAGCTAGGATTAAGGGCCGGCCTGGCACATAATACTTCAAAAAGGACTACCCCGAAAGAGTAGACATCAGATTTTTCTGTCAATTGTTGCCGACGGAAGTACTCAGGATCCAAGTACCCAAAGCTACCCTTCACTACTGTACTGACATGTGTTTGGTTAAGATTAGGTCCAGTTTTTGACAGGCCAAAATCGGAAACCTTTGCCACCCACTTCTCATCCAAGAGTATGTTTGTAGTCTTTACATCCCTGTGAATGATTGTGTACCTTGCACCAGTGTGGAGATAGTGGAGCCCTCTTGCAGCACCAATACATATCTCCAGTCTTTGCTTCCAAGACAAGGCTGGATTGTTGCCCTTGTAGAGATGCTCCCTTAGAGTACCATTTGCCATAAAATCGTAAACTAGAACCATTTCCCCATCTTCTTCACAGAACCCAATTAAAGAGACTAAATGCTTGTGTCTCAGCTTAGAAAGCATCTCAATCTCGGTCTGAAACTCGTGAACTCCTTGTTCTGAAGAAGGATTTGATCTTTTGATTGCAACTGCTATCCCTTGGTCAATAATGCCTTTGTAAACCTTCCCAAATCCTCCAACTCCTATGACTTGAGATTCATCGAAGTTCTTGGTAGCATGTTTAATATCTGGCAATGAAAAATGGCGACATAGGCCTTGCGCAAGAGTTGAAAGATGGCTACTGCAATTGCTTTTACCAGATATTGTTGATCTGCTAGCCGATGTGTGTGAGTGTCCGTAGAGTGGCAACCAATTAGCACTACTTCCATACTGATTTCCATAATCACCGCTCATCTTCCTGTATACAAAAATGGAGATAAGAGCTGCTATTGCTATTCCAGCACTCCCACCAAGAATGCCACCAATCACTGGGACAAAACTGGATCCTGATGGTGAAAAACCCTTTTTTGCTTCTGCCTGAAGCATCATCAGTGATGGCACTGGATTCGGGCCAGCTAAATTTCCTCTGGAGTCATTAAGCTTAAAAATCTCCAGTCCATTAAGAATCGCATCATAGTATTCTGGTTTCATCGATACACTAGGATGCAATGCCACCCACAAATCATCATCGTCACCACTCCGATCACCAACATAAACAGCATAATCCTTATAGATTGGCACTCCTTGAGATCCTGCCCAGCCTATCACGTCAGCACCTTCTTGTGCTGTTTGGTTATTAACATAGATATCAAACACTCTCTGGTTGACCTTTGTCTCCTGATACTCGCAGAAATGGAACCTAAACGCATATGTAAAATTCGGATCAACCTGAAATATCCATGTTAGATTATAGTTCTGATTCACTTTCGAATCTGGCCCCATTGATCTTGCTGTACTATAAACATCTAAAGGTGCAACATGCTTTGGTAGATTATCTGTAGGGTATTGAATGCTAATGTTAGCTTGAGAAGTGACGCCGCTGCCTGCGCCAAACAAATATGGTGTATCATCATACCATGTTCTTGTAAGGCCTGAGTCCTTGATTGCGGGAATGAAACGCCCACCAACATTTAACCTAAACATTGTTTGTAAAGTCGAGCTACCAACATCAAAGGTTTGGTCGCTGAAACCAACCAATGCTGCAGGCTGGTAAATATCTGGCATTGGAATTACTTCAATGCCATTAACAAAAGCATATGCATTATCATAATTTGAGGAGGGTGTGAAGGTGAGATTGAGAGTGCCAGAATCAATTGGTATCAGAGAGAATTCCCTAACAATAAAGGCCTGCGTGAGAGCCTGTGCCGTAATGGAGGCACTGAAATTGTTCAGGAGGGTGAAAGTATTTGCAGTAACGGAGAAGTAAGAAGTGTTAGGATCAAGAGAGGTATAAGTAGATGGATAAAAAAGGAGTCTGACCCAGAGGCGACCCTTTTTAGGAACAGAAAACTTGTACGTAGATTCAGATGAAAATATCCTTGCAGTCATGTAAGGAATTGTGGATGGCAATGAAGGGTCTTGGTTTTGAGCTGTTGCAGCTGTTGAATTACCTGAAGAAATGATGTAATTTGCATCAGACTGCCAATTCCTGCCATCACTATCCGTGCCGGAACCAGAAGCACCACAAGCGAGGACATAAGAATCTGATCCTGATTTAGAGTATTTGCTTACAACAGGAATTGTGTTTAAGCCGACAGACAAGACAATCAGAGAAAACAGGATATGGCTATTGCATTTCATATCTAAGAATAAAATATATAACAAAAACAGAGGACACGAAAGCAGGGAAGCTGAAAAAACGAGAGAAAATGTTTGCTGATAGTCAAGAATGAATGAAGATGTGGGAAAATTGGGGTTAAATAATCATTGCTCCATTGATATAAACGCGTTTTGTTTTGATTATGAGGCCTAAATTTGAAGGTTCACCTGGAATGTACAGGTGAAGAAGCAGAGAGAACATTTTTTTTCTTTTGAGAATGGACGTTATGATAGGAGTGGCAGTTAGAGACTTGTGGAGAAAGAGAACTATAAATTGCCTATTGCATTGATTTCGCTTGAAAGATGGGCGTTTCTTTAGGATTCTCCCTTCACTTTATGCATAGCAAGACCTTGCACAGATGACCTCTTTGGTGCTTTCATTCTTGGTGTTCCCTGTACGAGTAAACCTACTATTACGTAACATTTTTAATTCAATGAAGGAAATCTTTCTGAAATTGATTTAGGATGAATTTTATAAGATGATATCCGTAGAATTTGTTGATATTTAGAGACTTGATTCTTCTGCATTACTCCATTAGACGGATGTAGATGCAGGAGAAATTAAATGCTTTAACTAGGATTCGTGTATTAATAGTTATTTTTAAATAATTTTTATTTTTTAAAATTTATTTTTGATATCAATACATCATAATAATAACACATGACAAGTTTAAAAACTATAAATATTAATAAAATTATCAAGAAAATTATAAATTATTAGATTGAAACAACCTATTAATAGCTTTCAAAATAATTTTGTGATTAGATGTATGGTTTTTGTTATTTTTTATTGTGAAACGGCATCACTTTTTTTTTATCATATTCTGTAAAACTCCTTAGTTTGAGGCGCTCGGAGTGAATTTTATTTAAGAATTTCATTCAGTAAATAAAAAATATTACTATAACAAAGCATATTACATATGATAAACCGAAAATATGGACCGGTAGTTTTCTCAAGTACACATAGGGCCTGGCTAGCAGTTTATCTGGGCAACGAAAGAGCCCAAGAGGCTAGCACAGACAATAAAAATATCTTTCACTGACCCCGAAATTCTTTTTTTTAAAAAAAAAAAGAAAAAGAAAAAGGGTGAGCTTTTAACGGATAGGAGAAAACCAATCAACCGCGCAGGCCCTGAGCCTTTTAACTTGTCCTTGTGCTTCTCCATCAATGCCGCAAAATTACCTCAACGTTTAGCGTTGTGTTTTAAGAATATTTATAAAAAAAAATAATTTTTTTTATTTTTTATTTTACTTTAAATTAATATATTTTTAAATTATTTTGATGTATTGATTTAAAAGAATTATTTTAATATATTTTAGAATTAAAAATATTTTTAAAAAAAAATATTATGGTACTTTCAAAATACTATTTCTATTTACTTTACTTTGTAATTAATTTATTTACCATGATTAGAAAATATGTCAGCTTTTTTTATTTTTCATTTAAGGTTAAATAAATCATAGAAACAATATTTAATTAACTGCTTGAGTTACATGAATCAATATTATTTTATATAGGTTAATTAAAATAAAATTATATATTTATAAGATGTTTATAGAGAGTCTTCATTTTTATTTTTTTTATTTTAAAAGAAATACATATATGAACAACGATATATTCAAAACCCAAGTAATGATTAAGAGGATTAATTCATTTAATCCAATATAATTAAAACGAGTTACTTTAAAAAAAAAAAACTCAAAGTTCATTTTTGAAGGGGAAAAGATTGATAAAATCAATTTAGGATTTGATTAAATTAATCAAATCATAAATTAATTTTATTTTAAAACAAAACTGAATCAGGAGTGAAGTTTAATTTGTTAACCTATAAAGCATGGTCGAATTTAATAATTATTCTTTAAAATATAAGAAATCCAGTAAGAGAACTAGAGTTACTCATAGGAATAATTTGTTCTAAATATGATGGTTATTAATCCAACTTGACCTGAATAAATATATATTTTTTGGAATTCATAAATAATGGGTGGGGTATGTATGTTTTCAAACCAACAAGAAACCACTCCAACCTAACATGATATGTACAGTGGTTACCATTACCGTCTCTTAGTTACTTCAGTTGTGTTGACTCCTCAAGAATCACTGCAAAAGGGAAACTGGGCCAAGCTTATTTTGTGGAGGTATCTCAACACACTTAAACCCTAAACTCTCGTGAATTCATGATTAATATAGACATTTCTAATTGTCAACTTAATGATTTATTTTCTTATTTTACCTTTATTTAGGATGACGTTGATATCAGGAATCTCTCTCTAGTTTACACTCTAGCTGGAGGTAAACGAAAAAAGTCACGTGTAAGTTTTTGAATGTTGATGTCTACAAGGCGGGTTCTTGATTATCTGTGTGGTGAATGATTCTGCAGTTGATTGCAGTGATCGTGCTGTCGATGCTTCAGTGGTGAATGCTGTAAATGAAGGCATTGAAGCAGCAAGAGAGATTGATTACCTTCGAAAGCCTTGGGTTATGATCAGTGTTAATGATGATGAAGATCTTCACTTTCATAAAGCTGGTACATGCTCCCTTTTTCTAATTTAGCCTAACTTCCTGACTAAAAAATCGCAATTAATTAACTAAAAGACCGTATAAATTTAACTGATTAGTTGTGGTCATTTTTAGGATTTCCATACGATGTTATGGGGACACTTAGCTCTCGCGTGGACATTGGGATTGAATTCTGTTTATTCTAGTCTTATTTTGAATCATGTGATTTATTAGTTGATGTATTATTAACCACCATTAACTTAGTCTTAGGAGATTCTTCATTGAATGTACAAACTTTCCTATTGTTCCAAATCCAAGCTGATAGACAGCCGCTTTCCAGTGTGAATTTGTGTGGCCGTATCTTTATAATCTTATTCGAATTTGAAATTGGCCTTAGATAAAGGGCAATCTAGGTTTCAGTTGTCAACCCAAGAGATGGACAATTAATGACCATGTAAGGAGCATGAGCTCTGTGCCTTCATCTGATTGTGATGCCGTGTTCAGTGCTTTCATTAACAGAATTTGATCCCGAGTGTCCAGTGGACTGTTTAAGGATCTATGAGACTATTTTTCCTGCATGTGCAACATCATTAAGCAACATCAATCAATAACAGAATTTTCCTGTGGTGCTGAAAAACCAGATGTATTAAAGGTCTTTAAATGATATATGTTCCGAAGTTTATGAATATTCACCCCATATTCTCACCACAATTCATATATTTGTCTGTAACTGACATTAATATTGCATGGGGGAGTGATGTCTGAATGCCGTTATGGCTGTGGTCGTTGCTTTCCATTTTGCCCATATGATAAAATAAGTTAGTGGTTTCTTGTCAGTTTTTATGCGACTCTTTTCCAATACTTTGGCCTTCCATTTTCTCTGTGAAGAGCTCTTCAAACCTTTTTCCTTGTAAAATCACAAACTTCTTGTAGCTTCCCTCTCTCACTGTTTGCAGTATGTTCAGTTTAAACTAACGTTCAAATTGATCTAGGAATGGCTGCATATGTAAGAGATGCTGCTGCCACTGCTGAACTCCATAAAACAAATAATGTCGATGCTATAGAGATACGTACAAGTGGAAGGTATGATTCCAAGACAGTTAAACAGTATACAAAGCAAATCCAATAGTGTCTATCATATGGATCAGGAGCTAGTAAACCAGCTGGCTGTCATATTGAGTTCTAGGTTAGCTTACCTTATGCTGGAGATTCAACAATATCTTCGATGAACACAATGGCAGAACCTCGTCTGGCATGCCTCAATTAATGCAGGTATTCCCTATGTATTTCCATCCATTAAATATGATTCCTGGACAGTTAAACAGTATACAAAGCAAATCCAATAGTATCTATCATATGGATCGGGAGCTAGTAAACCAGCTGGCTGTTGTATTGAGTTCTAGGTGATTATTAATGTGTGCAGGCTAGCTTCCCTTATGCTGGAGATTCAACTATATCTTCGAATGAACACAGTGGCGGAACCTCGTCTCGCATGCCTCAATTAATGCAGGTTTTCCCTATGTATTTCCATCCATTAACTATGTTTCAAATATCATCATCATAAACCATAAATAGCCTCTGATAACCCTTATGATTGAAGTTGGATGGCCGTCCCATGAGTGGAGACATTGGCCAAGGTGCCACAAGGGGATCAATTACATTCGCTTTTTGTTTGGCTGCTGTGAAAGATAAGTCTGTTGTCCACACAGATCCACTTTGCTGTGCATTTTTGACAACCATTCATGGTTTATTTATCACAGTTTCCGCTTCCCACTCAATCATACAAGTAAAGTTTGTATTTCACCTTTATATGATGTAGGTTTCTTGCAGTTGGCTGGTGGCACAAATTCTCACCCGGTTGAAGAGTTGAAAAGGGAAGGGCTTTTCCAAACAACACTAGTTTCCAGTAAATTTTTTTTTATCTAGTTCTCTTCTCCTGTAATCTAATCACCCTTAATTGTTTCTCAATTTTACTTGAACCTTTTCTTCTTCAGAAAATTCAAAGGATAGGAAATTAATGTCTACTCTACCTGCTTCATCACATGCTTTAGAAGGTGGAATAGCTTACAGCAGCAATGCACGCAAGGTCAGTATTTATTTTCTTCTAGTATCCCAGCCATTTTTTAAGCTATTATGTTTGAATTTTGATTAATAAATTTTTTATATCTCAGTAACTTCAGATTGTTGGAATGGTCTTGCTTGCATATAGGATTATCCAGGGCATCTCTTTTGAGCACTTGCAATCGCCCTTGATTTGGTTGGAACTGTCAAAATTTATGATCCCGATCTATAGGATTACTGAAGCTTCCTGGACTGCGAATTCACATTTCCAGCAACTTGATAAGGTTATACATGTAGTTTTGCAGCCTGTGGTTGTGGTTGTGCTATATTGCCTGGGTCTGGAGTAAAGTTATAGACAATTCAATCCAGCCATGATATATAAACCAGACTAATGTAGTAATCGATGCTTCCCGTATTCCTTGAATCTTGAAAACAAAAGGAATGATTAGATACCTTACGCTGTCACTGGGGCAACGTTGCAGTCCATATAGTGTTGCTGATAAAATGTTAATTAATTGAATAGCCATTTTGACCATTTTGTAAACCTGAACTATCCTTTTGAATTCAAATAGTTGATCGTGCATCCTGATATTCCACGGCCTGATAATTAATCCTGCGACATCGAGCCTTTCAACTTTGTAAAAGGATATATTTTCCACTTGAATTGATGGTTACCCGAACCCTTTTCAGATTGACTTGCAGATATAAAAAGAAAACAAGACATGGACTTTTGTGGAAGTCAGTGTTCAACTTTGTCTACAGGCTTCTTAGCGCTGAAATCTCCATGTTAGATTTATTATTATTATTTTTTGGTAAAATCGTCTCCTAACATTTTAGAATTGTGTTTATTGCATCTTTCAGTCAAATATCATTGAAGAAAACTAACGGAAAGCAATTTTTTTTTTTTTAGTAAAATAAGTTCCAAAATCCAAATCCTCTGTTTATGGTTTAATAGTTTCCAAATAAAGATGAGTTGATATATGATGTGTAAATTAATTGCTTGCATGCAATCTGACTTGGTCTCAGGGGAAAAAATTGAATCCTTTTGCACTAGTTTATTGAGGTACACGAGTGTAATTTTAGAGTCTGTTTGATATTTTGTTATCAATCGTTTTTCAAATAATCTTGGCTGGAAAATCTATTTAAATTTCTTTTTCGAAATACATAAACAATTTTAAAATTTTAATAGTGATTCCTGTAACTATCAAAAGGCAACTGGGAAGGATATTTTCACAAATAAATCATAACTTGGACCGAATTTTACATTGATGACCTCCGAATTATTAATTATTATACTTCTAACGCTTTTTGTAAGTCAAATGTCAACCTCGACCATCACAGGCTACTTGCGCATTTCTTTGCTTTGTTATTTTTTTTCCTTGAGAATTTACGCATGCATGTTGGAACAAGTAAAGCCGCCTTCAACAATTCGTGCAGGATCCGATCTGTGATGGGGGGATAAACACTATTTATTAACGGTACCCATTCTTGGAAAAGAAGAGAGAAAAAGATGCAGTTTATTTCTCTTCTTATCGTCCAAAAACTTGATTTAAAAATAAAATCAAAGGACTCGAAAGGAGGTGGGGAGGCAGAAGAGTGTTCGTTAATCAAGTATCAAGCCCTTGCTCTCAGCCTATATATTACCAGTTAATTGATAAGACTGTATAACTATATATTTAAATTATTTTTATTCCATACATACAAACTCGGGAAAAAAAAAAAGAAGGAACGGGGCAGGTTCAAATAGGAAAAATCTTGGGAAAATCAAGACTGATGCGGATGTAGAGGCTTGAAGCAAAGGCTTTGTTGCTTTCACCAAGCTCTTCCGCTTTTGCAATGGTAATTGTTTCTCAGCCAGCGTGCTCGGATTTGATCCTTGTGTTTGGAGTTCTTATACTGCTGACTGGATTTTGCAGTATGACCTGGACGTCAACAGATACTCTGCGCGCTTGATTTTGTCGACCTTTTTATTTTCCCTGCAATTTCTCGGTCCCCTCGGCATGGTTTATACGCTACTTCAAGTGTGCATGATGCGCCGGGGACCAAAAAAAATGTCTAGGTCAATTTTGAGGGGTTGATTATATGACTAAAATATAAAACATGCGGGGGTGCATCCACGAAAGGTTCTACGGAGGGGGTTTTGCGGTGCTGATGCGGTCGCACGGCCAAAACGTTTTCGCCATCACCCATTGGAAAAAAAAAATCCATGGAAACGTCCCTGTAAATGCTCTTGCTTAAATTAATATAAATGCAAGGAAAAGAGATATTTCCAATAAATTAAATTTATACATATTAAAAAATGGAATTCACGTGACTAAATTGAAAGAATACTTAAAACATACCAGAAAATAAACAAGTACACGTAATGTTTTATTGATGGTTGAGTTTATGAACGCAAATACAAGCTCAGCTTATTAACCGTGTCCCGACGTGAATAGAATCTTAAGAAAAACTACAAATAAGATATTTTTTTTTTATTATTATTATTATTTATGTATATTTGATAAATGACGTCTTTAATAATCTTTATTTTATACTGGTTTATTAAGCAGAAATTTTGAGAGTCTTAACTTAAACCGGATTTGTAATTTAGTTGCTGATAAATTACGGCCGTTCTAAGATCTTGGATGAAGAATTGCTTATATAAATAACTGTCTAGCCATGTTACAGCCGTACGTTCAAGTGTCACTCATTTATTTACTTTCACCGCTTAATTATTTATTGTCTGCTCTGCCACTTGTACATAGGAGACTCTTCATCGTTACAGACACAACTCGCTTCGTCTGCCAGGCATTCCACGTCCCCGCTTCACGTTTCTTTTCACAAGGAAGCATGGTGACTTCTACTTCATAGATGATTATTTAGCAGAAAAGGTCTGTGCAGTTAGAATCTTCATATATAAGTTGATGTGCAGTGGGTCAAGCGATATGTAATTAGACAAATTACAATTTTTATTTGTGGTTTATATATATATATATATTAGCGGTTTCTATATTCTTTATTCAATATCAGTTCCGGTATTTTTATTAAATCAAGGCGTTGCTTAGCCGATGCGACCGTTCGATTTGAGATTAGCTGGCTTTAAGCTTGATTCATGTTTGGTAACGGTTCAGGGGTTGGCTATATAGTGAATCTGTGGCTGTGATTATAAAAATAAAAAAATTGTTCGGTTAAAATTTAATTTATAATAAAATAATTAGGTACATCGAATAGTGAGATTAACTTTTTATATCAAATATATATTCAATATCTGACATATATATATATATGTGGATTGTAGTATGATTTGTCCAGAATTTTCAAAGAAAGGCTGCAGAATCTCTCTCTCTCTCTCTCAGTATATATGTATCTATATATATATATATAGACACACACACACACACAGCTTTCCAGCTTGTGGTGTCAAAAATATGATAACCACACGCTACAAGCTGCAGCGGTGGGCGCGATACGGCACCCAAGCTAATCTATATGATCATCAAGAGTGGGGCCATTCATGAATTGGCATTGAACAGCATGAAAACAACAGGGCGGCTTCCAAACAGAACATAATTATTTTTTTTAAAATGTGTTTAAACATTAAAGTGAAATTCAATAACTGGATCCGGTTGTGCTGGAAATAGCGTAGGCTCATTCAACTACAAGCTATCTTCTCTAAAAAACTAGAAACATGGCCCGTGACTGTTTATTTATCAAGCTAGCAACGTGATCATCGATAACCTTTTTATATACAACATCATTAATTTCAAAATAAGTTTTTGTAAATGGTTTTTATTACCGATATTCTGCAATTCGACGCCTCAGTTTGATTGAGGGTTATACACATGGTTTTTAAACCCGGCCCGGTTTAAGGTTCGGGAACTGGGTTTTGACCGGGTCAGCTGGGTTAATTTTTATTTTAAAAAAATTTAAAACGACATCATTTCAGTAAAAAAATAAATAAAAATCAACGGGTAGTAACCAGATTTTATCGGGTCAGCCGGGTCGCGGGTTAACCTGCCGGGTCGTCGGGTCCAGCCAGGTCATGACTCATTTTATTTTTTCATCAACCCGGCTCGGTTTTAGCCCCGGGTCGGCCGGGTCCCGGGTTAACTTGCCGGGCCGGGCCAGTTTTTAAAACACTGGTTATACAGTTCATTATAGCGGGCAGAGGCAAGGCTAGAGAGTGGTGCAGCCGTCGCTCCTTCTCGGAGTTCAACACGAGACTTTTAATTTAATGAATTTTTTAAAAAGAAAAATCTTGTTTTTTAACAAAATGGCGTTTTCAAAACTTGTATGTTAGTCACGACCCTCTGTAGTTTGAATAATTCAAATACAAGAAGAACTTTTTTACATCAACAAAATTTCTGACTCTGCCTCCAGTTCTATTTTGTTTTTCATTCAAATTGTTTCTGAAAACTACTTTCAAAACATTTACATGTTTATTTATTATTGTAAAAGTTGGTAAACTTCAGACACCTTCAAGTAAAAAACAAAATTTTTCTGGTTTTCATTAATTTTTTTCTATTTTAGATGGGATGCACTTTTCAAAAGTTATAAAAAAATAAAAAATATATATTATTTGTGTGTTATATCAAATTTGATCGTTAATTTTTTATTGTTATATTTTTTTTGAATTATTATTTATTTATTTTAATTTTGCTTGTTAGAATTTAAATTAATTTGATTTTTAAATCTACTTTAGTCTTCATTATTTTTTTATTATTTGTTTTTCTCTTGTTTTTTTAATTTATTTTTTTGTGTGTTTGTTTGATTTGATTCCCGTTGTTTTTATTGCTATTTATTTCATTTGAAATAATTTTTAAAATAATTTTTTTTAAATTTTTTTATTTGTTAAATTTTGTTAGTTTTTGCTGTATTTATTTTATTTTAAATAATTTATAAAATTTAAGGTTTTTTTTTAATTTCATCATCATTTAATTATTTTATTTATTAAGTTTGATTCTTTTATTTTAATAAACTTGAAAAAATATTAATAAATTAATTTTAATTACAATATTGAACAGAAAAAATAAAAATTATTTTGCGTCAAACAGTTAAAATGAGAAGGGAAACTACGTGTCCCGTTGTAACCATGCGCTCATCCAAGCTTCACATAAATTTCTATCTTGAAAGTAACAAATACAAGCTACCTTGTTATATTAATATTGTGGTTGTTTTTTCATTTAAAAAATATTTTTTAAAAATAATAAAAATAAATTTATTATTTTATTTAAAATAATTATTTTTTAATTTTTAAACTCTTTTTATGTCAACATTAAAAATAAATTTTTAGAAATATTCTTTTAATATATTTTAAATAAAAATAATTTAAAAGACAGTGCCTATCGCCACAGATAACACGCTCTAAATAACTAAGTGGCATGCAACACAAGCCAAGACATGGCTTTTAGGATTTTAAGATGAGACGAGGCGGTGAGCATTCATACGTGGTTTGGTATCAAGAGTGTATTATTAGATGTACAGCTATATCGTGAATATTTTACTATTTCAACATAGCTTGATAAAAATATTAAAAAAATACAGGTTAAAAAATATTAAAAAAATTATATGATTTCAACATATATTATTTTGAATGTTACGAACAATTGCTGTTTACTTAAGAAATTAAAAGTAAAATTTATTAACATGTACAGGAGTCAATATAAACTGTACGAAGAATTAATGGTTAATAAATAAAATTTAAGATTTAATGGTCAAGAAATAAAAAAGAAGATAAGTTTACGCAGCACGAGAGAAAAATAAAAAAAGAAAAGAAGACAAGTTGACGTAGTATGAGAGAGAAACAAGAAAAGAAATAAAAAATTAGCCATCGGAAAGATACGGAGGTTTAATTTTTATATATTCAATATTATTAAAAATATCTTGATAAAATAATTATAATTATATAATAAAAGATATCAAACAAGATCGTAGTTGATTAATAATTTTGCATGAAACCCAATCAAAATATGGATAACATGCGAGGCGAACGAGTTTCATAGCTATACTTTCAACTATATAAACCTATTTTGTACAAGAAAAAAAAAAAACAAATTATTTTTAAAGTTCGAATGAAAAAGGCAGTGGTTAATAATGATACCACAACGACGAGCTCGCGTAATCAATGGATCTTATTTATTGTAGTTGATAAAAAATGGTTTGGCACTGTACAGGCAACTCGCGGTTGATTTTCACCTACGCAACAATGGAGAGAAATTAAAAAACCTTCCAATGAAAAATAAAAATGAAAAGCCTGGGGAGGATATATAAAGAGCCTAAAAAAACCCTTGTTCCTCGAGTATATTACTGCCATCTGAACCAATTAACTGTTCGTGTTCAAATCAAGTCGTCGACTCTCGAGCTACCCTTGATCGAGTCCGTTCGCGCAGCTCTGTTCCGAGGACATGGCAAGTCTTGGTGGCTGTTGAGTAAGTTTGCTTTTGTATTTTAAAAAATATTATTAAAAAAATTGATTTTTTTATTTTCTAATTATTTTAATGTGTTTATACTAAAAATAAATTTAAAATATAAAAAATATTATTTCAATACTTTAAAAAAAAATCTTAAAAACTAATCGCACTACAGTATCAAATGACCTGAAACATTAATTGAATTGATGAAAAAGATATTCATTTTTTTTTAAAAAAATTGCATTGACCTGACCAATCATTCAAACTTGAGGGACTACGCCAAGAATAATTTTACTGTAGTAGAATAAGAAAGTGCTGCAGAGGAGCCCGACCCTTCTTTCAAGTCAAGCTACCTCATTTCATGTTAGATAGTTGAATCTACCTAACCCAACCACCTACCCCTCTCTGCCCCCCTTCTCTCCCCGTCCCCCTCTCAGCATTCAACGAAGGCAAACTAAAAATCTCAAAAAATAACAACATTTCGTTTTTTGCAAACACGAAAAGAAAAAATAATGTTTAGCAGCGCATTAACAAGTCGTAGGTGGATGGTATGGTCTGTGAGCTAACGGAGCACCATCTAGCAGATAAAATACCGCCACGTGAACCGTCTTACCATTCCCCCTCTACTTCCCCTATATAATCGCCCCCCCTTCCCCTCCGAATTTCCTGTGATAATCCACTTCATTAACATTCCCCTCTCCTTCTCTTCAAATCGAGGCCGGAACATAAAAACAGAGACAGGAGTTGCAGAGTCCAATTCTGGTTAGTTAGATCCCCCTTTTTAACTAGGAGTACAGTCAAATCAAAATACTCATAGTTTCCTTCTCAGATCCGCTTTTCTCTCCATTGCGATTCCATTTTGTGTTTCTTACTGTTGTCTGTATTCTTATTTTTTTTCTTATTAAATCACAAACGTTCCTCGTTGACATCGAAAATACGGCTTAATCCTTCCTATTGTTTTTCTTTCTTCTTTAGCTAAACCACTTGAAATATTTATTTATTTATATAAATTCCAGTCGTTTGGAAAAAAGAGAGATCCAAAAGTGTTGTTTGGCAACTGAAGAGATTTTGTAAACGACATTTCGTTTTGATATTTTTTTCTCTCATCTGTTAAGGATCTGTTTGCTAGGTAGGTGTGGTTTGGTGTGTGTTTGTTGTGAAGTTAGGTGCGATGGCGTTTGTCTGGTTACTTGTTTAACGTTAGATCTGCATTTGGTAAAACATGGCTTCACCTTTTCTTCGCATTTTTTTTAATTAATTACACTATTAAGCATGCTTCATTTTGTTATTGTTGTTTTTATAAACTGAGGGATTTTTCTTGTTTGATGGCAGGCCAGTTTGAGTTCTTTACAATATGGCGACAGGACAACTCTTCTCTCGAACAACACAAGCTCTGTTTTACAATTATAAGCAGCTGCCTATTCAACGCATGCTTGATTTTGATTTTCTTTGTGGTATGTTTTTTTTATTCGTTTTTATCGAGAAAGGAAGAAATGTTATTGAATTGAATATATATTTTTTGTATTATTGAGTTTGCTGTTATGTGATATTCAATAATTAATTTATTTATTGCTGTGTTTATAGGGAGGGAATTACCGTCTGTAGCTGGAATCATTAACCCTGGTGCTGAGGGATTTCAGAAACTCTTTTTCGGTCAAGAGGAAATAGCAATCCCTGTGCATTCGACGTATGATTTTCTTTTCTTTTCTCCCTCTGTTTTCTATTCCTTTCACTTGTTTTGTTTCTGATTATACGAGTCATTAAATGATTTCTGTACCTGGTTATCGATCTTGGAAGGGTTCATTAGTTATGTTGCAAAAACAATCAATTTGGTTTGATTTGCTGAGGTTGAGTGTTTTATGATGCCAAATCACGATCTGTATCAAGATTACATTTAACTGTTATGATACTCTGCGTTCCGGTGTGCTGGTTCATTAGAACAGCAACTCCTTGATGATGAGGCTCCGGTCTACTCAAATGTGATTGGAATATGAGTTGTTGGATGTGGATAATGTGCTGGTTTTTTTTCTAGTTTTAATAGTCACTTTGTGACTCAAGTACCGATTTTGGAATGGTTACTAGTTGTGTTTTGAAAAAGTCCATCTAATTTGTTGTGATACTAAATCACGACTATTATTGAGATTACACTTAATTCGTATGACTTTTTTCTCTCCCGTGTGTTTGTTCACTACACTAACCATTAAATGTACTTGTATTTTTCTGAGGTTTGGTTTCCCACTTTTGTTTCATTGTCTTTCTTTGCAGTATTGAGGCAGCTTGTGCTGCTCATCCAACCGCTGATGTGTTTATCAACTTCGCATCATTCAGAAGGTCTGTATTTGTTTGCTTGGTAGTATCAAAGATTGCATGTTTTTGTCTGAACTGTGTAATAATCATCTGTTAACTCGTTTGCAGTGCGGCTGCTTCATCCATGGCTGCTCTGAAGCAGCCAACTGTTCGAGTTGTGGCTATTATAGCTGAGGGTGTTCCTGAGGGAGACGCCAAACAATTGATTGCATATGCTCGGGCTAACAATAAGGCAAGGAAAATGATGCAATGCTATTTGAATTGCAATGAATGAAAAGTTTAAATGGCATGGTATCTTTGGGTCCCTGAGTATTCATTACCTGGTTGACTTGAGTTTTTGCTAATTTAGTGCTGCTGGTGTTTCAGGTTGTCATTGGTCCAGCTACTGTTGGAGGCATTCAAGCTGGAGCATTCAAGATAGGCGATACTGCTGGAACAATCGATAACATAATTGCTTGCAAGCTGTACCGGCCTGGATCTGTTGGATTTGTCTCCAAATCAGTAAGCATTCATTCCATCGCTCCTCTTTCTTTTCTGACATGTTTATCAATTAAACCTGAGGTCGTCACTATACATGTATGACATGGAATTTATCATCAATGAAAGAGCTGTAATACCAGAAATGGAAGGAATATCATTCTAATTGGTCTAGACTTGCTATTGCTCTCCTCTTACTCACCATTGCTGTATGTTAAGGGTTCAGAGAATTATGCATCTTTTTCCAATGCAGGGTGGTATGTCTAATGAACTATACAATACCATTGCCCGTGTAACCGATGGAATTTATGAAGGTAAGTACACATGCTAACTACTTTTTTTGGGTTTGTTTTTATGGCTTCCCTTATGCGGGCAGATTTCAGTTGGAATTAAATCAGCATTATTTTTGTCAATCTTTTAGGTATTGCAATTGGAGGTGACGTGTTCCCAGGATCTACTCTTTCTGATCATGTCCTGAGGTTTAACAACATCCCACAGGTTTATTATTATTCCCACATATTTTACATTTAATCAAGAGCATGTGCTTTTTGTTTCTCTCTTGTTGACAAAGCTGGCAATGCATCAAGTGCCAAATTTGTATACATGCTCATTCATAAAGTTAATGTCTGTAATTAGTACTGTTTAATGGTAGATTTGTAATCACGCTACTTTGCCACTGCAACTCTCTGCTGCGACCATTTACTGATTTTGGCAATCTACACTTTAAACTTCTGCATATTATCATATTTGAGGCCTTTTCATGTATTTTTGTGCCTTCTCCAATTTTATTTTCTGATCCTACGCAGGTTAAAATGATAGTTGTACTTGGGGAACTTGGTGGAAGAGACGAGTATTCTCTTGTTGAAGCCCTAAAACAGGGGAAGGTAAGCAAACCTGTGGTTGCTTGGGTCAGTGGAACTTGCGCGCGACTCTTCAAGTCAGAAGTGCAATTTGGTCATGCTGTAAGTGGTTGCCCAACTTTATCACACTTACCTGTTTTAAATCACAGCTGCCATTGCATTACAAGAGGCATATTCTGAATCTACCTTGTGACATTGTAAACTAGGGTGCTAAAA
Organism: Populus ilicifolia; assembly: GCA_015708895.1. Lineage (NCBI taxonomy): Eukaryota > Viridiplantae > Streptophyta > Magnoliopsida > Malpighiales > Salicaceae > Populus > Populus ilicifolia. Next base: position 451,536 of record SRLM01000574.1, read on the forward strand.
GTGGTGGTGAGATGGAGTCTGCCCAAGCAAAAAATCAAGCACTGAAAGATGCTGGGGCTGTTGTTCCCACTTCATACGAAGCTTTTGAGACTGCAATTAAGGAAACATTTGAGAAACTGGTTAGTCTATATATGCTATAAACTTTTTCCCTTGAGTAACTCTCTAAACTTGGATAAATTAAAAGAGTAACTTTCCAAACCAGAAAAGAGACACTCAAGTTTCCCTTCAGGTGCTTGACATGCTTTGAGAATGTTATTTGGTGATTTGCTTCTAGGTTGAAGAGGGGAAGATATCATCTGTTAAGGAGTTTACGCCTCCACAAATCCCGGAAGATCTTAACATTGCAATAAAGAGTGGAAAAGTTCGTGCACCAACTCATATTATTTCTACCATCTCTGATGACAGAGGTACTTTTACCTATGCACCCCAAGTTATTGTTATGGTGCGAGTTGGCTTAAATGTCTAATAATGTACTCTTAACCCCACTTTGCAGGCGAGGAACCATGTTATGCTGGCGTGCCCATGTCTTCCATTGTTGAACAGGGTTATGGTGTGGGTGATGTCATCTCTCTTTTATGGTTCAAGCGCAGCCTTCCACGTTACTGTACCCATTTTATTGAGGTAAGTTTCTCATAATTAATTGTATGACCCTTATTTACACTTTTATCTATTACACTGAGCTTTAAGTTCTATGTTGCACTTCCTTTTTTTCCCTTTTGTTTTCATAGAATGACATTCATTTAGAAGCAATTTTTGGTCCAGCTTCTTTTTAACTGATACATGTGAACTCAATCAGATATGCATCATGTTGTGTGCTGACCATGGTCCCTGTGTCTCTGGTGCTCACAACACTATAGTAACTGCAAGGGCAGGAAAGGATCTAGTTTCCAGCCTTGTCTCAGGTACACAATGGGCATGGGATGATTTATTTTCGTTTCTTTGGTGAAATTCTCTACACTTTAATCAATTGTAAGGGTTTTTGAGATAACATTACCAGAAAGAATACTGAATCATGATCTTCTGAGACAGGTTTGCTCACAATAGGTCCCCGATTTGGTGGTGCCATTGATGATGCTGCTCGGTACTTTAAGGATGCATATGACAGGGTAAGGCATAATAAATTTTGCATGTACATTTGAAATTGGCCTCCCATATTTCTGATGGTTTGTAGAGACTTGGATTAATTTGTGTGCCATTTCTTGTCAGGGTCTAACACCCTATGAGTTTGTTGAAAGCATGAAAAAGAAGGGAATACGAGTTCCTGGTATTGGGCACAGGTGAGAGTTTTCTAGAATTACATGCAGCTTAATTGCCTTCATTGGTTTCCATTGCTAGCATGAATGATGGAAATTCTTATTTACCTTTTTGGAAAAGGATCAAGAGAGGGGACAACAGGGATAAAAGAGTGGAGCTTCTACAGCTGTTTGCTCGCACACATTTCCCTTCTGTGAAGTATATGGAGTATGCTGTTCAAGTTGAAACTTACACTCTCTCAAAGGCCAATAACTTGGTACTTAACGTCGATGGCGCGATTGGGTCCCTTTTCTTGGATCTCCTTGCAGGCAGTGGAATGTTTACTAAACAAGAAATTGATGAGATTGTTGGGATTGGTTATTTGAATGGGCTCTTTGTGTTGGCTCGGTCCATTGGTTTGATTGGGTAAGTTGGATTCCCCTTCAAAATGTCCTTATCGCATCCCTTTGGACTTTCTTATGCTTGTCATTAGGTTACATCAAACCCTTGATATTGACACATTGACAGTGAGATCATCACCGACATGATTAACTGTTTCCTTAATATGCTTCTAAAAGCTGAATTCCTTGTAGTCCCATCATAGAATTGGCTGGTTGTATGGCTGCCCGATGGATATGACTTAATTGGGACACGAGCGCATAGTGTAATGTGTTTGGGGTGCCCGGCTATATTAGCAAATGCCTGGCTTATGTAAAATAAGGTTCAGTGGAGGGACCTTGTAAGGATGAGTGGCATGGACCGCCATGTACTACTGCAAATTTGCGTCACTACATGCCTACATTATGTTGCATCTGACCCTACAAGTGTTTGTTGTTTCAGGCACACCTTTGACCAGAAGAGATTGAAACAGCCTCTATACCGTCACCCATGGGAGGATGTTCTCTACTCCAAGTGAGAGAATTACAGGTAGCAGGCGCAGCTCTCACGTGCTCTACACAAGCCTTTTGTTTTTCAAATTTCTTGAGTCTTGGCTGTAATGTCTGGTCTGTTGTTGGATTAGTGATGTGCTGCGGGAAGGTCAAGCGTTCTTTTGTGTTTGGAAGTTACAAGTAGCCTTTTATCATTTATGAAACAGATGCTGCTATAAGATGGTAGTTTCAGATTTCAAGAAGGAATAACCATGTTGCTGGGATGTATGGGTAAAGAACATTAACCATCACCCTAATGTAAGAGAATTTGTCCTTTCTTGGTATTCCTTTTGGATTTTTGGTCACATTCTCCTGTTGTGGATGCTGATAAAGGAAATGAAATAAGGGTTTTTTTTTATTTTTTTCCATAGCTAGAGCTATTAGAGTTTTGTTATAATTATTCTTGTTTTCCGTATCGTTAACGTTATTGAATTATTACGAGAAACTATCACACATCAGATAATGTTGGTCCAGTCCACGTGAACTTGGTCCGTGTTATAATTTCACATCTTTATGTTCATCGAAGATGCTCATCAAAGTAGCTTAGCTATCTTTCAAAGGATGTATATTTTTGTGTCAGCATTACGATGCAGGTTGTCAGTTCTGGCTGTCAAAATAGGAACTTCCGTGGAAACGATGGGTGCGTTGTTACACGAAAACAAAAGACATGACAGGTTATGGAATAATATAGTATCTCTCACGTGGACGAGATGGTCATGAGGGGAATAAATCACATGGGCGTTATACTTGGTTGTCCCCTGCCCTAGCTCATGAAATAGAAAAAAAACAGTTTTGGTGTCGGAAACCTTGTCCTGCTCTCTTGCGTTGTCTTGTAAAGTTTGTTGTACACGTTGTCAGGATGGACGTGATGCGGGGAAAAAAATAGGAAACCCAGAAGCAAGCAAGGAAAGAAAGAAGCCGATAATCATGGTAGGAAGAAGATAGAATTTAGATGCGTATAGTGTGATACTCTTATTAAATCAATAAAATTTGTGACACAGATTGAAAAAAAAATATAAATAATATAATTGTAAATATCCAATTATTAAACTCAACTCATCAATATAAATGAAACAAAAATAATAAAATATATTTAAATAAGCCCAGTCTCCTAATTAAAAAGTAACAAGCCGAGCACATGTTTGTATGACTTGCTGTGTGGGTATAATGTCCCACCGGTACCGCTTCTCTGCATTTGGTCCCGGAATAAAACCGACAAAATAAAACATTTGAAGACATTTTATTTTGAGAAAAAAAGTGAAGCTTGCCATTCAGGACGATCATGGTATCTTTTAGAGAATGCTCTCATATATGCGTGTCGCAACTGTATATATATATGTCTTGATAAATGCTGCGTTTTTAAGGTGTAAGTGGTGGTGAGATAATATTATAAACTCAAAAATAAATTGCGGAAGAATGGCTTATTCTTAATTCTGTAGGATTATTTTTTAAAAGTAATTTTTATTTAAAAATATATTAAAATAATTTTTTTTAAAAAAATATTCTTGGTATTAATACATCAAAATAATCTAAAAACATCTAAAAAATATTAATTTGAAGGAAATAAAAAATTATAATTTTTAAAAATACTTTTAAAATGTAAAAAATAAATAGACATACAACGTGTAGTGTTGTTTATTTTTTCAAATATTTTTTATTTAAAAAACATTTTTGATATTAAAAAATATTAAAAAAATACATAATTTAAAGAAATAAATCAATTTTTTAATATAAAAAAATGAAATGTAAAAGGAGAGCAAGTATAATAAATAAGATAGAACTCGGAGATCGCGTCGAAAATTGTGGAACATGGTTTGGGGATCCTTGACCTTGTGCTTGCCTGCCTGGCACGAAGAAACATGCTTTGGAAGAAGATTTGTTAACTAATCGTGTTTAAGAACATGTTTTCGTTCTCGCGTCAGTCATCCTAATAAATTAATATATTCTCTTCTGGTTTTAGCTTCTTGGATACTCTGTTAACTTTTTGTCTTGTCTGACAGAAACTAATTTTCTAGAGGACACGGCTGTCCCGCGGGATCTGTGTTTTTTTTTAAGGTTGTAGCTTCATTGCATGAATTTGCTTGTCTTTAAAAACTGGGGATTTATTTGGGTAGTTGAGAGTGTGTTGAAAATAAAAACCTTGCTTTTAATTGTCACGAGATTGAAGACATGTCAAGATGTTATTATAATTATTTGTTAGATAATTTTTCATGTTAAAATGTACATCAACAATTTTTTTATTTTAATTTTTTTTAGATATGAATATATCAAAATAATTTAAAAATTTTAGTTAGTATATTTATGTTAGTCATGATTTTATCTTGAATTGGAACTGAAATAGCAACACGGGGAAGCATATAGAGTTGATTAGTTGGTCGCATAAAATTAAAATTTAATTTAAAAAATAAATAAATTTTTAAATGTTTTACTATAGTTACATCACAGTGCATGCTCCCGTATTTTACTTTAGATTTCAATGGTGGATTTTCTTTAAATATTTATGAGAATTAAAGTTTTTGATTGGATTTAAAAACTTAATCGGAGACCAATTACAACTTGTAGCATGAATATATAATTATAAGAAAGGTAGCTAAATGGAGAACAAACAGGAAGGCTTTTCTAAAATTGGCGTGAAAAAAATACATTATAATGGAAAATACAATACGAGATATAAAACATTAATGGTCTTCGTATCTTGAGATCAGACGTCGGGACTAAATTTGTGCTGCTGTCCAGCCTTGAGCAGCAGGGTGTGTGCAGTACTCCTACTTAATTTTCTATTCAAACATTTTCTTTCCCTCATATCCAAACTAAACTCTCTTCTCCTGCCAATCCACACACACACACACAAGATCAAAAAGAGCAGACCAGACTTTCTTTGTTTTGACCTCCTTCCCATTTTTCCGTAACCCAAAACAAGATCTCAGTAGCCCATGCGAGGTTTTCCTTCCCTCCTGTCTGTGTTTTGTTGTTTTTTTTCCTTGTCACTCTCCTGTCCACCTCTAAATATACTAGGTTAAATCAAAAGCAAGGAAAATAATTGAAAAAAAAGAAAAAGGAATGGCATCACAATCACAATCACGAAGACAAAGCAACAAGCGGCAGCACCAGAATCAAGCGGCGCAGTCTTCTGGCACTAGTAACATAAGGCAGCACCATCACGCCACAGAATCAGTAAGCAAAGCAATTGCACAATACACTGTCGATGCACAACTCCATGCAGTTTTTGAACAATCTGGTGGGTCTGGAAAGTCGTTTGATTATTCACAGTCAGTTAGAACTACCAGTCAATCAGTACCCGAGGAACAAATCACCGCTTATTTATCAAAAATCCAAAGGGGTGGTCATATCCAGCCATTTGGGTGCATGATTGCTGTAGATGAAGGGTCGTTTAGGGTCATTGCATATAGCGAAAATGCTAAAGAAATGATTGGTTTAACTCCACAGTCAGTCCCTTCTCTAGATAAACAGGAAATTCTCTCTGAGGGGACTGATGTAAGGACTCTTTTTAGGCCTTCGAGCTCCGCTATGCTTGAAAAAGCATTTGGTGCAAGGGAAATAACTTTGTTGAATCCAATTTGGATTCATTCCAAGAATTCCGGGAAGCCTTTTTATGCAATTTTGCACAGGATTGATGTTGGTATTGTTATTGATTTAGAGCCTGCTAGGACTGAAGACCCTGCTTTATCCATAGCAGGGGCTGTACAGTCTCAGAAATTAGCAGTTCGTTCGATTTCACAATTGCAATCACTTCCTGGTGGGGATATTAAGTTACTGTGTGATACTGTAGTGGAGAGTGTCAGAGAGCTCACCGGGTATGATAGAGTTATGGTTTATAAGTTTCATGAAGATGAGCATGGCGAGGTTGTGGCTGAGAATAAAAGGGCTGATTTGGAACCTTATATTGGTTTGCATTATCCTTCTACCGATATACCACAAGCTTCAAGGTTTTTGTTCAAGCAGAATAGGGTTAGGATGATTGTGGATTGCCATGCTACACCTGTCCGTGTTATCCAGGATGAGGCGCTTATGCAGCCTTTATGCTTGGTCGGTTCAACTCTTCGAGCTCCTCATGGTTGTCATGCTCAGTATATGGCGAATATGGGGTCAATTGCTTCATTGGCCATGGCTGTTATTATTAATGGAAATGAGGAAGAAGCTGTTGGTGGGAGGAATTCAACGAGGCTTTGGGGTTTGGTTGTTTGCCATCACACTTCTGCTAGGTGTATTCCATTTCCGCTTCGTTATGCATGTGAGTTTTTAATGCAGGCTTTCGGACTTCAATTGAACATGGAATTGCAGTTAGCGTCACAGTTGTCAGAGAAACATGTCTTGAGGACTCAGACTCTCTTGTGTGATATGCTTCTCCGTGACTCTCCTACTGGCATTGTTACTCAAAGTCCAAGTATCATGGATCTTGTGAAGTGTGACGGGGCAGCTCTTTATTACCAAGGACATTATTACCCATTGGGCGTGACCCCAACCGAGGCCCAAATAAAAGATATTGTGGAGTGGTTGTTGGCTTTTCACGGAGACTCAACTGGTTTAAGCACAGACAGTTTAGCTGATGCTGGGTATCCTGGGGCAGCCTCACTTGGCAATGCAGTTTGTGGAATGGCTGTTGCTTATATTACTAAGAGAGATTTTCTTTTCTGGTTTCGGTCTCACACTGCAAAGGAGATCAAATGGGGTGGTGCGAAGCATCACCCAGAGGACAAGGATGATGGGCAGAGGATGCATCCACGTTCTTCATTCAAGGCATTTTTGGAGGTGGTGAAGAGCCGGAGTTCACTGTGGGAGAATGCAGAAATGGATGCCATTCATTCGTTGCAGCTTATTTTGCGAGACTCATTTAGGGACGCTGAAGCAACCAATTCTAAGGCTGTTGTACATACCCAGCTCGAGGATACAGAATTGCAAGGGATGGATGAGCTCAGTTCGGTCGCAAGAGAAATGGTAAGACTAATAGAGACTGCAACTGCTCCGATATTTGCTGTAGATGCTGATGGCTGCATAAATGGGTGGAATGCAAAGGTCGCTGAGTTGACTGGGCTCTCAGTTGACAAAGCCATGGGGAAGTCTTTGGTTCACGATCTTGTTTATAAGGAATATGAAGAAACAGTTGACATGCTCCTTCATCGTGCTTTAAGAGGTACCTGCTTTATATCTCACATATTTTAGTTGTTTATCAAGTAAGATTGTCATCTCATGGCAATGGATTTTTTTTCTAAAGTTGCATCTGAGCATGCAGGTTTGCCCCTTTAATAGAAATAAATCTTGGAAAAGGTATATGGGAGTGGCAAAAAGCTGGAATTAAAGAAGTTGATAAATGGAAATGTAAATGGTCAAACCCAAATCCTGGAAATAATTCTATGCAATAAAATGTTTCATTAAAAAATGGAAACTTTCATCAAACTAAGAATACAATTGGCTCACTCATAAGTGTTACGTGAAGTACATTGTAATAGTTTCATCTGCATGGGATATCTGACTAGTCTTCTGATCAAATGACTTGAAAGAAGTAACGTGTATCATTGTTTCTCTTGAATGCCCTCTGTTTACACAGACAAAATGAAGTGCTGATGCAGCAAAGGCTGTGGCAATGCACAATTTATTCAAAATTAGCAATAAAGAAAAAGGAAATTAAGGGCTTTGGGCTTTTAAGAGGAATCAGCTGGTCAGGAATTTGAATACTGCAATGGAGAAGAATATATTTTACAGGCATCATTCACTAGGATCTTGGGTGCCTCATCTTGGGCAAAATCCAGTAGACATTCGCCATTAATAAGAGCCTAGAGGGTGAAGTATTTCTCATCAAACTTTCTTTGAAAGTGGATAACTGCAGTCTTGTGTATGACTTGCCATTGAGATTAGTCCGTATTGTATCTAGCAGCTTAGAAGCGAAGCCCTAGCATCCCTATTATTTTAAGACTCTTAAGGACTGACAGGCTGCTGACGATATAGCTCTGTTTTCATAAGATCCAGCCTTCAAGTAAATCTCTAGGCCCCTGAATGCTGAGGTAGCTCCAGGGACTGAGTCTCCACGGCCCTAAAGAAACTGCTGATCCAGTTACTATAATTTCCAGGGAACGAACTTGCACTCAACACCTCTCGTGTAAGAAAATAGTTGTTCTCACATGCTATAAACTCTAAAAAGTTAGTGAAGAGATCAGTTCCCTCTTCCAAGTACTTTGTAACTGCTGGGTGGATCCACACGGAACATGTTTGAAACGACTCCTTTAATCATGTTTCAAGCATGTGATGGGCCTCCATAAAAAATATGTGCTTATTGCTTACATTACCTTTATCTATGCATTTTTTTAGGTGTCAAAGAGAGTATAACCTAGAACACTGTATGTTATATCGCTACAATAACTCAGTTTTGATTAAAAAAAGAAAAGAAAAGAAAAGATAATGCTCATGCAATGGTTTGAAATAGAAATTTGATAGATGCCTCATCCTACAGTGCTAATATGGACAGTGTATGTGATCATTCTTATCAGCACTTTAACATAACAGTAAGACATGCTTTGATATAGTTTTGAGGAACTGAAACAGAGCAACATAAAACAAGGCCACTTATTGTGGTTTGATATTCTATTAATATTTTATAATCTTTTGCTTCAATTATGTTTAACTGATGCAGGTGAAGAGGATAAGAACGTGGAGATAAAATTGAGGACATTTGGCTCTGAACACCAAAAGAAGGCCCTTTTTGTGGTGGTAAATGCTTGTTATAGCAAGGATTACATGGATAATATAGTCGGAGTCTGCTTTGTCGGTCAGGATGTTACAGGTCAAAAGGCGGTAATGGACAAATATGTCCATATACAAGGTGATTATAAGGCTATTGTACATAGCCCCAATCCTTTGATCCCTCCTATATTTGCTTCAGATGAAAACACATGTTGCTTGGAGTGGAACACTGCCATGGAAAAATTCACGGGGTGGTCCCGGGGGGAAGTTATTGGGAAGATGTTGGTTGGGGAGGTTTTTGGCAGTTGCTGTCAGCTCAAGGGTTCAGATGCACTGACAAAATTCATGATTGTTCTGCACAATGCAATTGGAGGGCAAGATACAGACAAGCTACCATTTTCATTTTTTGACCGGAATGGAAAATATGTACAAACTCTCTTGACAGCGAACAAGAGGGTAAATATGGAGGGAGAGATTATTGGAGCCTTCTGCTTCTTGCAGATTGCAAGTAATGAGTTGCAGCAAGCTTTGGAAGTCCAGAGACAGCAGGAAAAGAAATGCTCTGCTAGGATGAAAGAGTTGGCTTACATCTGCCAGGAAATAAGGAATCCGTTAAGCGGTCTACGCTTTACCAACTCGCTTTTGGAGAGCACGGACTTGACTGAAGATCAAAAGCAGTTTCTTGAGACTAGTGCTGCTTGTGAAAAGCAGATATTGAAGATCATACGAGATGTTGATCTTGAGAGCATCGAAAATGGGTTAGTTTTCCCCTTAACAAATTATCAAAACTTAATATTGATGATCAGGCGATTATTTATGCTTTCGTACTATTTTTTGAGAAATGTATGCTAGTTGAGAAATACTACTTTAAAGGTATGGACACAATCATTTTAGCACTAGGTGAATGTCTGTCATGCAGTTTCATTCCCTGGAGTTCATTTGGAGATTTTCTATGTCTCTTCTGCACTTTTCCTGATTATAAACCAACTAAGAATTTAAATTCTTGACTTGGATGTTACTATACTGATCTGCTTTTAGCAGTCCGACTCTATTAACATTTCCACCTGTGGATGCCAAGGTGGTAAACAATATGGGTTTCTTTTCTGTAATTTCAGTTTAAGTCTTTTTAGTAATCCCAGGTGATAGCTTTGCTTTTGACAACATCTATAAGGAACAAGATGTAGGGACGCAAATCATATTGTAATCCATTGCTCACAAATGCTGAATTACATTTTGATCCGTAACTTTTTCTGATTGTGTGATTAGGTCCAAAAACAACTAAAAAATAAAACTCTCGTTTATAATCCTTTTGCCCTTGAAGTCTTGATAAATCAACTTAATTTAACAATATAGATAAGCAATGCATAATACTGCAGTTCACTCTTTGATAGACCTTAGAAAAAAAATTAATTAATCTCTAAAGAAAATAGATACGTCCAATCAATAAAACTACAAGAATTACATCATCCAATCCAAATATCACGAATTAGAAAGTAAAAGGCGGAGAAAACTCAAGATCTACAGTTAGAGAAATTAAAAAATCTTTTAATGGTTTCATTAGAGAGGAGATGTCAAAAAATCGGATCCTCTTGCTATTGATAGTTGACTAATAGTTGAACGTATATGAAAAGATTAAGTTACCAACAAAATTACAAGGAAAAACTGATTTTTAATTAAATAATTTAGATGGATACATGTGATTATAATTTCATATTTGAAAATGAATTTGTGAAGTAAGATGAAATCTGTCATGTATTTTACTCATTGATAAATTGGAAAAAAGCATAGCAGACAAGGTAAGGTGCGCTGATATTATTTCAAGCATATAACTTGACTCAATATTTTAAAGAACACACTGTTTACGTATTGTTGTTGCTGTGAAAGAAGAGTGCAAATGTTAGAAAGATTATCAATATAAAGAAGCCAGGAATTTCATCAAATGTTAGAAAAACTGGATGAAACCAAAGCGATAAAGAATTATTACTAGGATAAACAACACTATCATGTAAAATTCATGAAAATTCAATTAGAAACAAAAGATATTATCTTTGACAACATAGAAAAATTTAATAGACTTGAGAAGCAATTTCAATGTATGATAATTAATCATATCATGCGAGTTTGATTATTAGGTAAAAAATTGGTTATTTTTGCTTATATTGATGAATTGAGAAAATTTAAGGATCAACATGTATTCTAGCATCAAATCCAAGGGCTAAAATGAAATCACTAGAAAAATACAAAAATAACAATCTAACGGTTGCAATTCAGTGTATTGTAAAGTGTGTTGCACACATGTGACAGTGTATCATGGTCTTACATATGATTTTCTTTTAAATTAATTATTATGCATTTTATTTTATTTCTCATCTCAACCTCTAGCAGACATATCCTAACGAGAGTGTGTCTCTATTTGCTTTTGAATAAGTTTACTGGAGCTTGAGAAGGCTGAATTCTTGCTCGGGAGTGTAATAAATGCTGTTGTTAGCCAAGCAATGCTATTGCTGAGGGAAAGAAATCTGCAATTACTTCGTGATATTCCGGAAGAAATCAAAACGCTGGTGGTTTATGGTGATCAGGCAAGAATTCAACAAGTACTGGCTGATTTCTTGTTGAATATGGTGCGTTATGCTCCATCTTCCGCAGGTTGGGTAGAGATTCATGTTTGTCCAACACTGAAGCAAATCTCTGATGGACACACTCTCGTGCATATGGAGTTCAAGTAGGCTCTTCTCAACTCTTTTGCATGTTGCTGATAACATTATCTATATTGATAAAAGGAAAATCCAAAAATTTGATAATGACAGTTGCCTTTGTTCCTTTTTCCTTCTCTATTTTCTTTTAAACCCCTTCTTTGTGGTATTCTAATAGCTGCAGTAATGTTATCCTGTAGTTTCATTATAAATGCCATCTCCTTGTTCTATTATTTTCTTCTGTGAAACTGTGATGATTTCTACAATTTTTTCTTTAGCTCAATCTTTTTGTATCTTGTTTGTTCTTCCCCACTCCTCATGTTTGGGTACGCATCCTAATATTCCGGTCTCCATGCTGTATGGAATTCAATTTTTTAGATTTGATCTGCCATAAACCATGCTTCTCACCATGCACAGAGCTATAGTTGTAGAATTTTGACAAACTGACTGCTTCCTCGAATTTGTAGAATATTGGTTGTATGAACAAGGATGGTTGATGATGCTGTAATAGAGAGCTATCTGTGCTAAGTGTTTGTTGTCTAAATGATAATGTGGTTTATATGAAGTTCAGTTTTGGCTTCTTCATTTTATGCTGCTTCTGTTCTTCGTATCATATAGACCAAGGAAATATAGATGATAGTTGTTAATCACATTGCAATTTTCTCCTCCCCCTCTTCAATGCACTTTGGTACTAAATTAACTAATATTATTTATTACCATTTTTCTTGAAGGATTGTTTGCCCTGGTGAAGGTCTTCCTCCTGAATTAGTTCAAGACATGTTCCATAGTAGTAGATGGGTTACTCAAGAAGGCCTAGGGCTCAGCATGTGCAGGAAGATTTTAAAGCTAATGAATGGTGAGGTCCAATATATTAGAGAGTCAGAAAGATGCTATTTCTTAGTTATCCTCGAAGTACCCACGCCTAATAGTGTGAGAGGTATAACTGTAAAAAGTGCTGCAGACTAGGATGCCTGGCCTGTAACGTCTATTAAAGAGCTTTCCCAATTGCAAACTGATACTTGTTCTGCTGCGCCCGAGGGGGCGGTTCCAAAAATCCAGGTACAAGGTACATGTGCCATTGCGGGCCACCTAATTTAGCAAATTTGTCCTGCAAACAGAACTGTTTTGCTCTATCCATTGAGAATATGGTATATGCTTCTTTATCAACAAGAGTCCAAATCAACAACCTACACATGTGAGGTAGCTTCTTATTTCTAACCTATTAATTTGAGGATATCATCAATGTAGATAGCCAAATTACAATGCTGTGGTTTGCTGTCGTTATTATAAATAAAAAGGCATCAAAAGGATGCCATTAGATTTTAGCAGAGGCTTCCACGATAAGGGCCCTCCAAGTATGATACATTCGACTGCTGCAAGTATATATCTGTATGTAACGTAGCTTCTGAAATCCCTAGATCACTTTAGCATGTTTGTCTTTTCGAGGTTACTCCAGCGAGAGCTAGGCGAATAATCTTTCATTTTCTCAAGTTTAATAAAGTCAAATGTCCTGCTCTAGCATATAGTTTCAGGATTTGTATTTCGTCTTTCCTGTTTCCCCGTGATGAAGGATTTTGGACTGCGTAAGCTTGGATCACTTGTTTTATAGCTTGGTTGGTCTTTCATTGTACGGAACAGTCACATGATACCCAAGAGCGTGCTTGGATGCGTGCTGCTCGCATGCTTTGCAGTTGGGTTTGCGCATTAATTTCTTCGTGTACAACTAGCCTAATTGTAGACCCTTCATTATTTTATTAGTGATAATATGCATGAATGTGGTTACATTTAGTAACTTACTTTTTCTTGAATTAATCACCCATTGACCCCAAAGACGAACTCAAATTCTACTATTTAAGAGTGCTATTTAAGACGTATGTTTTTGATGAACTCACGCAATTCTTTTTAGTTCCAGTGGGCTGGTTTTGATAACATGATTTGACTTTGCCGTCAAGTGGGTAAACTCTTCATCTTTTTACGATTTTTGTGTTTTTCCTGGCTTTTATAGCAGCAGGGTAACTCTCTTCTGCTTTGGGTTGCATTCCTGATGAATAAAATCCTTAATTCATCCAAAAGAAGAAAAACAAAAACTCCACCTTGTTGGAGGATTTAGCTCGAAGACCAAGATATAGAAAAGTAAAATTGCATATCATTACAGATTAGTTTTTGTCTCCATGCATGCAAGTGGTGCTGATAATACCATCTTATACTTGATGGAAAAGTTTGCTTGATGAGATTTCCAGATCAACCTGCAAGTCGCTTGAATATGTCTGTTTTATACGAGTTCCAGTCACATGAGCGGAGACAAGGCTGAAACTTGTAGAGACATCTCAAAGCTAGTGGAATTTCTATTTCATTGCAAATCTAGTGACCCCGGACTTGGTCAGGACAAGTTCCTCAGTAGATCGGCCAGGCTAGTTAGCCTAGTCCGATACTTGATTGCAATCAAAACCTAATCAAGTTGAACACTGAGATAAATTAATGACGCAAGAAGGGGAAAAAATAATTTTTGGATTGAATTCCTAGCATACAAATTGGCTCGATGACATGATAGTTTGAACCCTGGACCATATTAGACCCGACCCGGAAGCGAATTTGTCTACTGTAATGCCCAAGGGTTTATCAACTATCCCATGCTAGTTATTGCTACAAGACGTGAGTTCACCTGAATCTGCCTCCAGTCACTATCACACTAAAACTACTACGTCCACGCACGCCCTTGATCATGCTGTGCACGCAAAACGAAAGCTGTAGAGAGGGCAAAAGTTCTCAAGAAAGAAAGGTAGCGAAAAAAATGGGGCGAGTTGCCTCTTGCTTCCAAAATCGGAGCTAACCATAAAAAAAGATTTATTAAGAACGACACCCACATTTTGGGGAGAGATTAGGCATAAAAATAGCTCACGGGCATGTATTTAAAAGAGGGGGAACATGGTCAAAACTTGAAAACAGAACCATGCCTATGCTCCCCATTCAAGAAAAATAAGTCATGGGTCCTGTTCATAGAAGATAAAGACACCAAACATTTTTTTCTCCCTTCATGATAAATTCTTCTAGATACATACACACAGAACAAGCATCTAAATCACAGATGGTGAAGACAGGTTCAGCTTAGACGTCAATTTGATTGCGTCTTACCTTTTCAAGGCTGGCCTGCATGAATCACTTACCTATCTTCTTTATTGATCACGCCTTTCATTAACCCGTAAACCGACCTTAATCTTGTGTGAGGCATCACGGTAAACTTGAAAATGAGCTAGATTAAAAAATATTTAATAGAAAATGTTATTTTGGGAACCTACATATACTCGCGTGTTATAAAACAATTCTTGATTTAAAAACTATCTTAAAAAAATATTTAAATTAATTTGAATTTGATAAATAAGATTTGAGTTAACTTAACTAATACATGATCTAAGATATAAAATTGAGATAATCATGTAAAAATAAAAACTAAAAAAATTATAAAGTTCAAAGTTGGATAACTAAATGTTAATAGATGAAAGTAAACAAAAATTAATTTAAAAAAATATATATTGAAAAAAATAATCTAAGTCAAGTTGAGATAAAATTAAAAAAATATATAAATGATAAAAATAGCTATTAAAAGAAGAAGGATCAAATTAAATATAAAAAATAATTAAAATAAAATATCGAGGGATTATATTAAATTTTTTTCAAAAAACATTAAAATTAAAATAAAAAAATAAAAATTAAATTTAAAATAAATACAAGCTAGATAATATAATTGAATTTTTAAATGTTTGTCATGAATACCAAAACTTAGAAGAGTCAAAAAAAAAAAAGGGAGGATTCACCGCTTCTAACCTAACAAAACATGCTACTCCAATAATTATAACTAACTGTTTGTATTCATTAAAAGACATTTTACGCGCCTCTAAAATAAATCAAGGTATAATTATATGTTAATGTATATGTGTGTGTGTATATTTTTTTATTTTTTATTAATATTTTAAATTACAAAACATTCTCTAAAAAATTGAATATGTTCAAAAATCATTTTGGAAAGACAAAAATATTCTCCTAAACCAGTCTTAGATTTTGGTTAAATATATATGTCATTTCACTGTAAATAAAAACACGGAAAACCCAAAGAACTTCAACCTACAGCTTCAATGTTTTTAAAATCTTAAAGGTAACAGCGTCATTTTACCTTGTAATAAAATGTAAAAGACACAAAAACCCCTAAGCTCAATAATACTTAAATGAGGGAGGTGCCATGGCGAGCAATCCAACAGCCCCTCGTCGCATTTATTGGACGGTAAAGACAGTGAACCTAGAGAATATAATAGTCACCTTCGACAAGTCAATTCAACGGGGGCTCGCCTTTGCAAAGTAAAAGTAATTCAAAACGTTGAAGCTGTTAAGCTCCCCCGTTGTCCATAATTAAAGCCAAGTGGCGCCATCGACAAGAGGGTAATTTAAGACAAGGTGGAGTGAAATTAAACTGTAATTCAATTGGAGATAGGAAACTCTAACCTGACACGCTGTATCGTGTCGCGTATAATCGACGAGCTATTACAGCGGACAAACAGGCTAAACTCTACCACTACCATAGGCTATAAATATACACGCAATTGAGTAGCGAGTGTAAGGGGCAAAAGTGTCTTGGCATTTTATGGTAACAGGAACTTCTGGTCTGGATTGTTTGATTCAGACGATGAAAAAGGACCACAGAGCGAGAGACCCAGAAGAGGACAACATGAGAGGACCATAACCGAACCAACAACGACAACGAAGCGCAAGCCTCGTGGGAGAGGTTTTGTCAATCATCCGGATAAATAAATGATTTATTTTTCCATTGGAGATATATTTTTATTATCATGTTCAAAGAAAAGTTTACGTATGGCGCATTAAATCATTTTATAATTGGATTTTGTCTGGATTATATTATGAAAATCTCTTTCACATACTCATGCATATAATCCACTAAATATCGGACCAATTACTTCAAAAAATATATGAGTGGTGGGTGGGTGTTTCTACTTTATCTGTATACATTAAAAAAAAATAAACTTGTTTCGACTCACAAAGCTGGTGACAAAATTACCCCCTGTACATGTCGCTTGAAGATTCTTACTAGAATATTTCATATAATTTTAGCTGTGTTTCTTTTCTTTTCAGGCTGATAAATTAAAACTAATTTATTTAAATTTAAATCTGTATGATTTTGTGATTGTATTTATAGCTAGTTTGATTAGGTTATTATATAAATAAATGTTTACTATAATTAAGATATGTAACCTCTTATATAAATGCCGAGATAAGATAAAATTAATAAGGACTGCGCTCTTACAGAAAATTTTTTTTCAGTCTTTTTTGAGTTTATTTTTAGCATTTTTATAAGACATATCACAAATCACAACATTTTAATCTCCTTTAATTTCATGTTTTGATTCCATCCTTGCTCTCATAATCAAATCAAACATGTCATATAATTTTAATTCTTATGATTATTTTCTTTATATTTTAATTTATAAAATTTTGAAAAGTAAAATTTCTTCCTATTGGATTTGAACGATTCCATTGTAGTGGTGAAAAAAATATTTTTAAAATAAAAAAACTAACTTGCAAGCAAAATAAATATTTCCGTGATGTTTAAGTTTTTTAGAGAGAGGAAGTAAGTGAAATAAAATGTTTGAGGGAGGTAGTGAAAGGAGGAGACGAATAATAATAATAGCAAGCAACAAAAAACAAAAGAGAAAGGGGGGGTCTTGTGAGCTGAAAGTGATTAGAGAGAGGGGGGGGGGGGAGAAGAAANGGGAGAAGAAAATAATAACTCAAGAAACAAATTCTTGACCCCTCAAACCCTATTCATCAAGAAATCTAGAACTAGCAAGCTAGAAAAAGAAAGAAAGATTTCAATGAACTGATTTATCAAGAAGCAAAGGAATGGAAAGCACAGCACCAGCAGAAGAGCTACTAAAAAAGATCGAAGAACTTGAAGCAGGACACCATCATCTTCAACAAGAAGTGTCAAAGCTCAAGCTCTCCTCTACTACTGCCGATCCAAAATCAACCCAACAACGGTCCCATTCAATATCTCCTCAAAGGTCCGGTCCCAGGAGACGGGTTTCTGGTGGGCCAACCGGGTCAAGTTTTGAGGCTGCTTGGAAGAAGGGTCCTGCTTCATCTAGACATTCATCGCCTCTACAGAAAGAAAGTAGAAGTTTGAATAGTGATAGTGTCAGAGATGGAAACAGTAATGGTGGTAGAGAAGGAGGATATGGCAATAGTGGACCTTCTGCTGTGAAGTTTACTGATAAACAGTATTTGAATATATTGCAGTCTATGGGACAGTCTGTTCATATTTTTGATGTTTCGGGTCGTATTATTTACTGGTAAGTTTGTGTCTTGCATTTTTATTTCACATCATTTGTCATTCGGGGTTGTTATTTGCGTGTATGGGGTATTTCTTTTGGTTTGAGCTTTGAATGGGCAGTTGATTTATAATCAATGCCGTTGGAACTGTATATATTTTGATGTTTGACTATGGAAATTGTGATTCTGATTTCTGAATTTGGTCCGTACTATATGATAATCCCTTCTAATTTGGAGTTGTATTGTAAATCTGTGCCTTTGAACAAGTTTTGCGTGGTTTCTTTCTTTTTATGTGCGAATTCGTTTGGACGACATTGATTTATGGGGTTTAGGTGTATCCTATGATTGTGCAGGAACAGAACAGCGGAGAACCTTTATGGTTATTCAGCTGCAGAAGCTCTTGGTCAGGATGCTATTGGGCTGCTAATTGATCCTCGGGATTATGCGGTGGTGAATGGCATTATTCAACGGGTTAGTATGGGGGAGAAATGGACAGGGAAGTTTCCAGTTAAGAACAAAATGGCGGAAAGGTTTACAGCTGTTGCTACTAATACTCCATTTTACGATGATGATGGCTCTTTGGTTGGGATTATTTGTGTATCGAGTGATTCACGGCCTTTTCAAGAAATGGAAGTTGCATTGTCGGAATCAAGGAACTTGGAAACAGAGTCGAGCCATAGAAGGCCCAAGAATACCGTCATGACCAAACTTGGTCTTGATCCTCAACAGCCCTTGCAAGCAGTGGTTGCGTCAAAAATATCGAATTTGGTCAGTTCATTAGTTTTTATCTGTTCTTGTGTATTTAAATATTCACCGTGGTGTATCTTGATAGTTAGAATCACCAAAACAGGCATCCAAGGTGAGTAACAAAGTCAAGTCCAAAATTCAGATGGGAGATAACAACATGGATCGTGAAGTAGGGAGTGGGGATAGTCAGTATTCTGACCATGGGTACTCAGATGCAGCTCTATCTGACCATCGGGAGGATGCAAATTCTAGTGGAGCTAGCACACCAAGAGGAGATTTGCATCCATCTCCTTTTGGTGTATTTTCTAATCTTGATGACAAGTTCCCAGTAAAATCATCCAGAGACTCTGGTGATGAGAGTGAAGGAAAGCCTGCAATTCACAAGATCATTACCTCAAAGGCAGAAGCGTGGATTGGTAAGAAAGGGTTGTCATGGCCCTGGAAAGGGAATGAAAAGGAAGGTTCAGAAGCAAGGGCAACCCGTTTTGGGTGGCCATGGTTGCAAAATGATCAAGAGAGTGAAGCGTATCATCAGACAAGTCCCTCTTCTGGTGCAAAATCTGAAAGCCAGGTCAGTGAAAGTATTCGGCCTGCCACTAATGAGGCCTCTGGGTCCTGGTCTTCAATTAATGTTAACAGCACAAGCAGTGCTAGTAGTTGCGGCAGTACTGTGAATAAGGTGGATATGGACACTGATTGCTTGGATTATGAAATATTGTGGGAGGACTTGACAATTGGAGAGCAAATTGGGCAAGGTAATTGTCTATAAATTCAAATGCAGGCTTCTAGAGCTTTGACTCTAATCTGCATTTGATCTTTCCTGAACTTGAAATTTTTTGAGTCCTCATTGAATGTCCAGTGACAGAACAGTGATCTTCCATAATACTTCCTTATCTTTAAGCTGGGACTATTTTTTTGACTATGCTTCATTCTCATTTTCACCTTACCCTTTTTACTCTTATATTCCTGCAGGTTCTTGTGGAACTGTCTATCATGCCCTGTGGTACGGATCAGTATGTTCCTTTGCTCTTTCCCTTTAAACATCTTAATTCTCAATGATGCATAATCACAAATGTCTATGAAATCAGATTTTTGAGACAAGACATAGTGCTGTCCCTGCTCTATTCAAATCTAAGGCTTTTGTTTATGTTAGTTACGGATAATTTGAACAGAAGCAAATTGAATCCAAAGTGACTGTCTGAACTTTGTAAGCATGTATGTGTATGACATTGATAAGTGTTATATAAATCTCTTAAATGTGATGTTTTGTGCAATTAGTGCATTAGTGACTTTGCTTTCTTATTCTTACAAAAATAAGATGCTGCCTTGTGAGCTAGGATCTTTATGAAGCTTTAATTGTTTTTTTGCCTTGAATGAATTGAGGTAAAGAATAAAATAAAATAAAATTGTGATGATGATATTTTTTGTCTTTTGTTGTGTAATATGCATTTTATTTCAGGATGTTGCTGTCAAGGTGTTCTCCAAGCAAGAATATTCAGATGATATTATACTTGCATTTCGACAAGAGGTGGGATTTCCAGTTACCTCAAGAAAATCTTAGTTACAGTTTCGTGTTAGCTTAAGAGATTCTTATTTACAGTTTCTTGCCATTTAAATGCATTTCAATTGGGATGTTTTTAGTATCGTCAGGTCTCTTGCTACGCATGCTCTGTTTTATCTAATTCTTTTTCTTATATGCTACTAACTGGTCCATAAATTTGTACATGCTTTGTATTATCTCGCAATCAGTGTCATATTAACTTTTTAATGGAAGGTCGTTTCTTTAGAATGTCACATTGTCTACAATGAATATCAATGCTTATGTTGGTGTAGACAAGTAATACCATTTAGTTGAAGGCTTTGAAGTCAGTAAACATGTAAATTAAGATAGTAAGAATTGAAATGCTAGTAGACTTAACTATACTGGCCTTAGTTGGAGATAGACATGCAACAATAGATTTTCTTAAGTTGATGCTTAAAGCTGTATTATGATTACTGGTATTGTCAAATCTTGAATGAAAATAGTGTGACAATGCTGGATCTTGTATGAAGAATTGAGTTATTTTTGGGATTCAGATTTGGAATCTATCTTTCTTGCATTGTTATATAATGAAGGATGCCCCTTCTCCCGCTATAATATAGCATTAATGGCATTATTCTTTTCATTCATGAAGGTATCTCTTATGAAGAGACTCCGGCATCCAAATGTTTTGCTCTTCATGGGTGCTGTGACTTCACCTCAGCGTCTCTGCATTGTTACAGAGTTCCTCCCACGGTAATTATGAAATCCTTTTCAACAATTATGAACGATAAGCAGTCAGTTTTATTAATTTTACTATTGCTTACTAAGAAATGACATTATTTTTTGTAGGGTATCATATGACTGAAATTAACCTGTAAAAACTTGAAAAGATTACATGTACTTTTCAGTAACTGTTCTATTTTTCTGTTGATGCAGTGGAAGTTTGTTTCGCTTACTGCAGAGGAACACAACCAAACTAGATTGGAGACGGCGTGTTCACATGGCATTGGATATTGTGAGTATCGAATTTATTTACAGAAATATGCTCTATTTCCCTGGTAGGAAAATTACTATTTGGTAAAGTGGTGAAACCCTTAGGCTTGTAACCACAGGGGTTACGAGAACATCTACTTTACGTAAAAAATTCTGAAGAGTAATGATGTCTCTGAATTTTTCCTTTCTAGAAACCCATTTGGTTGTGATGATTTTTCTGTTTTCTTGTAAAGAATCTCTATGGTTTTTGCATTTGTTGGGGTTTATGAGGTGTTCTGAATGATATTTAGTAATGAAGACTTACTCATCCTTTATTTTATTGTTTGAATCTTCTACAGGCTCGAGGTATGAACTATCTTCATCATTGCAACCCGCCTATCATTCATCGTGATCTGAAGTCTTCAAATCTCTTAGTTGACAAGAATTGGACTGTAAAGGTCTGTCATTAATTATGAGTATTTTCCTCTTTTTTTAATTGTTTGTTTGTCTATTTGACTTCTTCAATTTGAGATATCTTGCATCTTTGTTTTTCCCCATTAAGGTGAAAAAGTAACCAGATTATCTTAACCAGGTTGGAGATTTTGGTCTATCACGTCTAAAGTATGAAACTTATTTGACAACAAAGACCGGGAAGGGAACGGTACTGCAACTTTTGTTATTCGATCCCATCAAACTAGTCATTCTGTAATTGTTTTTTCATTAGGTTGCAAAAAAAAATTAGGATCAAATTCTCACTCTACTTCCATATTTTGCTGTTGTAGCCTCAATGGATGGCACCCGAAGCTCTCCGTAATGAACCCTCTGATGAGAAGTATGTTCTAACCTTTAGGCTGGGAAAACATTAAACTTTTCAAGTTCTGATTGAAGTGTCTTCTGCCCTAAGCTTGGAAATAATTTCTTTCTTTTCTCTTCTCCCCACCCCTATTTCGGTTCGTTTAGGTCTGATATTTACAGCTATGGAATAATACTTTGGGAGCTTTCCACTGAGAAGATCCCTTGGGATAATCTCAACTCAATGCAGGTATAGTTTTCACTTGAAAATTTGTGAGGGTATTATTCTTAGGAAAGCATATACCAAAGTGTTGCATGTGCAAATAGTATACAGTCTTTGATTGCATAAACAACAGAAAACATTGCTGGCAGCACCTGTGCTGAATGTATAATTCAGAACTTTTTCAATTTTGCAATTCTGCAAATAATAAATAATGTTAACATTACAATGCACATATGAACAATAGTCTGTTTAGTATACTTGCAGGTGATTGGAGCTGTAGGGTTTATGAACCAACGGCTAGAGATCCCAAAAGATGTGGATCCACAGTGGGCTTCTATAATTGAGAGTTGCTGGCACAGGTGCTTATTTTCTTCTACTTGATTCCAAAAGATGTACTTTCAAGTGTTAAGCAATTTACCCTTGTTGAAAGTGCTTCTATGGTTGGTTAGGGTGCTTATTAGACTTCCACTGCTTTAAAGTATTCGACATGCAAATTCTCAAGACTTTCTGGTTATAAAATATGGAGGGTTCCATGTTTTGATGCTAATTGATGAACCTTAATCCTTTTAAATTTCTGTTTCCATATTTTGGCCAACAATGTTATGTTATGTTTGTTTCTATATTATTATAAATGTATTTTTTATTTTTTTAGACAACACATTATCATAAATGTAGACACTCATAAAATTTGAATTATTGTCCTGGGTAGAGTGAAATAGGATTCATATTACTAACACCATGCGGATAAATGTTGGCTATGAAATGTTCGTTAAAAAGAGATTTAGATCTCTGGCTTTGTTTGACTCTGGCAGGCTGTGGAGATAATTTCAGTTATTGCTGGTAGGTATCTGATGTTGATCTTGTGGATTTAATTTTGGTGGTAAATATATTTTAAAGAATAAATAGGTTTGGTCTTAGGTATTGATTAAGACGTACTGGAAAGTGAAATCATTTGTTTTTCTTGCCACTTTTTTACAGTTCTCAATTATTTATATTCCCACTTTTTAAGAACTTCCTAGTGGCTGAATTCGTAACTTTTTCAAAACCAGTGATCCAAGGTGCCGTCCAACGTTCCAGGAATTGCTGGAAAAGCTTAGAGATCTTCAAAGACAATATGCCATTCAAGTCCAGGCAGCCCGTTCTGCAACTGGAGACAACACACAGAAGGAACCGTAGTCCGAGACCAGATTCATGTGTTTGCTGTCTCATTAGCATGGCCTAAGAGCAATGACCTTACTTTTCGAAAGGCTTGTCTACCCAAGTGCTGATGAAGAGAATGGTTGCTAGGATAGCCCTCGGGTTGCCACCAAAGGCTTTTGGTATTTGCATGGAAAAGCTCACACCAGATAGACTGAGAAAAGGAAAGGAAAATTAAAGGCAGTAGCATCCATGTGAGCTGCCTAATCTTTAATGGTGGTTGCTGGGGTTGGTTGGTTGTGGATGTTTCTTTATTTACTAGCATCATTAAAATCTTTTGACATCCGACAGTGGTGCTGTGTGATTGGAATTATGTTGGTTGGATTCACGTACACCCATTAGTGATTTCTATGTTGAGAGATGTTTAGGACCACTTGGAAAAGTTGTATAGAACACAGTTTTCAATTGATCAAATAGGAGAATCAGATAGATAAATTTCTTTGGTCGGTTATTTTTTGTTGTTTGTTTAAAAGAAACGGATGCGTTGCCCAATTGTTGCGCTTCTACATCACCCACTTGGGGCAATTTTAAAAGTCAGAATGAAGCACTCAGCTCGCATGAATTAATCTAATGTTTTTCTCTATCTCTTCTATGATGTAATCTGAGTTGGCTTATAATGTATATGCCCTTTGATACTCTTCTGGTAGAGGTTCAATTAGATGGGATGAGAGCAGGTTTTGGCATCTCGTAGTTTGACTGATCTTGGAGGAGAGATGAAGATTGATCAGCAGCTATCTCTTTCCCCTCGAGCGGCAACATGAGCTTAATCAAGTAGATGATCCCAGAAATTCATTTTAAGAGAAAAATAGACTTCCAGTTTCTGGTTCTAAGTTTTAACTGTACCTTGCATTTAGTAGAATGTTAAAAAATTATGACGGAAATAATTATTACATTGAGTGATTTAATATATATATATATGAGTAATTTAAAAAGGTGTGAGTGTAAAATTGATTTTAGAAATCGTTTGTCAGGAGGCTAAGCACCAAAATGTGCAAGAGAACCAACTAGAAATGATTTTAAATCAAATATCGAACCTTGCATGTTAGAGGTTTTCATAACAAGATGCAAGTAAAAAAGGGATCGTAGGTTAAGTTTAAGACGGAAAATACACCTCCCTTTTCCCTTGAAAATCTTTCACCTCTCTCCCAGAGATTAAAATTGAGTAATTTTTAACCCCCAAGCCCCAAACAACCTTCTGACTAAATTACCATAAATCATAGAGCCCGAGTCCCGAAGTCACGAAGCAACCTATAAATCGCAAAATCAACCCATAAATCATTGTCCAGAATAATGTCATTTACAAAATAATTCTTAGAATTAACCTATCCAAGTCTTACTTGAATTTGTAAGTCAACCTCCTCACGGATCAATCTACCAAGTCACTCTATCAAGTCACAAGTTTAATCAGGTTAATGTTCAAAACAATTCAAAGTAAAACCTAATTCAGGTCAAGCTTAAGTAAAACCTAATTCACGTCAAGCTTTGAAGAGACTTATCAACCCGCCAAGCTGAACCGGGTTAAGCAACCATGATTCAAATCCGTAGTACTGCTTTGCTTTGCCCCAATCGTAGGGACTACAAATACACAGCTTTACCAAGGCTCCAACGGTAAAAAACCGTATATTGAGATGGTTTGCTAGCTGATACCGCCAAACGACAGGTCTGGGAGTGCATTGCACTGTTACCACATGTGATAAGCAACAGTTTTCCATCGAAGTTCCACACACCAATATTTGATATGCCTATAAAGCTCAAGAAACATCAACTAGGACGATAAAGGCTTTGTATGAGCTAAGCAGATCCAGGTCCACACGTGACCTATTTCACGACAAGAAATCAAGAAACACATTAAATTCGGAACAGATGGGATTTTGGGAAATGATTTCTGCGGCCACCTTCGATTTGGCCTATTAGTATGTGGTGGATTGCTTATCACAGAGAAATAAAAAAAAAAAATGGAGGCACGGAAATAAAATGTAGTTGGACATCGCTAATGGGGATGCTAGATGCAGCTATTGGAAAAGCATAGCACGCATGTTTACATAGACCATCAATTCCAAAATAAATTCTTCATGTAGCTCGTTCTATGAAAAATTTTGAACCCCAACATTCCCAAAGAATTTCTAGTGAAGAAGATGGCGGATAGCAGCAACAGCATCGCCCTTGTGCTCGCGTAAGGTTCTCTCTGCTACCTTCTTGTCCAACTGGCATCAACATCAGAGTAAAATGCTATAAACCACTGACAGATGCAAATTGAAATTCGTTAATGCAAATGAAAAATTTTGGAAAGTAACCTCTAATTCATTTGCAATTATGTCAACATCAGCTGCGTTGATCTTCACAGCAGCCAATTCTTTCTCCCTGTAAAGCAGCACAAGTGTAATGCTTAGTTGATGAAGGGAAGACATTCAACAGGTATCAGCCAAAGAAGAATCAAAATATACCAAAAGATGAGGGATAAGTTTCCATGAGAAAAATCATGCTGCAGCGCCTTTTGGTTTGCATACAGAATAGTGCATGATTAAAATTCAGATCAAGTCACAGAATTCTGTGATTCTACATCGAGATCTTAAATACCAGCTCAAATGAAGAAAAAAGATGCATTATGAGGGTGCGCGCGCTCGCGCGTGTGAAATAACTAAAAAATAAATATATTTTCGTTAACAAATGTTCAATGTAATCCTCAAACCAATATGTATCAGGATCGTCTCCAAAGTCTTCAGACCATGATGAACTCATTAAAGCTCCACTCTTTTAAGATCACTTATCCTTTTTAATGGTATTCAAAGGAAAAAAAAAAGAAAAAATCTTCTAAATTTTTGCTAAGTACTGATATTAAAGATTTCCATACCTAAGAATTCTCCATCCCCTATCTATTGTTTAGTTTAAACTCTCGTTTAAACAACAAAACAAGGCATCGACTTACTTATCGCATTCACCAGAGTAAAATTAAACCAGGGCTGAACATCATTAAGAAACACGACACAGTTAAAATAATACGTTTGTATTGTTCTGCAGAATTTCATAAATCATACCAAATTTACTAGTAAAACATATCCATTTTTTAAACTAATTCGAGAACATTGTAATATTTAAATAGAAATCTAAATTATTTAGTCAAAAACCCCAAGCATTGTAATTCGAGCATCAGATTATTACCCTATTCTTAATCAAGAAAATAAATGCTCCACACACAAGCAAAATCTTTTAATGATATCATTAATTAATAAGATATCTTTAAAAGAAAATCTTCAAAAAGATTGGTACCTCAATCTCATAGCGTTAGCATCAGCTTCAGCAGAAGCGGAAATAGAAGCCATAGCTTCTTGAACTCGAGTAGAATCGAGTTGGCGATCTTCTACACGGTCGGTGAGTTTATCGAGTGCTTTGCTTTGTTGCTGTAAATCTTTCGAATCTACTACTCTGTCTATTCCTTCTCCATCTCCACCTTCCATTTTTTCAGTTTCAGTTTCAGTTTCAGTTTCAGTTTTGGATTTGCAGGCTTCAATAGAATAAATTTTGAAGCTTCTGCTTCTTCTCTTGGTTTCGGCTACTGAAACCCTAAATTGCTTCACCCCTCCCCCTGGGCTGTCTGTTTTTCGATTCTCGCATCGGGCATAGAGTGTGAAAGGACTAGAGTAACCTTCATTTGACCCGACCCGGTAGATTCTGTGGAATGGTCTGCTGCAAGTCCACATGGGCTTTGACATAGAAAATATGTCTCAAGCCCACTAGAAAAGGATCCCGACTCCATCCGACTAGGTCAGCCCAATGGGCATAGAGGAGCTGGTCACTATTGATTATGCACTGCATAGTCGGCCCTGCAAATCCGAGTTAAGGGCCTTTTAGAGAACCGCGGACATACCAGTAACGCTCACCTTGTGTCCATCCAATACCACAAAATCTGGGGTAAAATATGAAGAACACGACGTCCTCGGATAACAGTGGGGATCCCAGTTACCCTACTTATCCCTGTATGGTCTCTACCGAGCATTAAAATCCCCTGTGAATGCTATGTTTTACCACTCTTGTTACCGTCCCTTGAAGTAATTTGCCTGTCATGACAAAAGGCGCGTACTTGTCAAACCTAGTTGCAGGCTTTCACGCATGACTAGATTATATAAAACTATTTCGAAATGCAAAGCATTTGATCACAATTTAATTTCCAGTTCGTAGGTAGTAGCTTTGAGGATCAGAATTACAAGATAAATAAATGACATCACTTTTTATGAAGACATGAATTCTTATGAATTGAAATAGTATAAAAATAATTTTATCCCTGTTAAAAAAATTGACTAGGCATGTAATTGGGGGAAGAATTTTTTTTTTTTCATGGATATATTTGGCACTGCATATTTGATTGAGAGAAAAATGACATATGAATTTTATTTTTTTGCTATAGTATAAATATTATTTTGCAAAAAAAATCCTTAAATGAGGAGCTCCTCCGTCTTTTCAGATAAAAAAGAACAAAGAAACAGTAAGAGTATGACCATGCCTTGATGAGGAAAAAAATATACATGCATAGAGAAGCTGCTTCTTTCTTTTTTTCTTTTACTGAGATATTTAAATGGCAAAGCTACCCTTGGCATTAGAAAAGTCAAAGGCAATTACGATAGTATTCTTGTCTTCTTAAACTGTTTGGTTGTTATTTTTTTATTTTAGCAGGGATATCTTGGTTATTTTAGGTTTAAAAATATTATTAACAAAAATATTTAGGCAGTGCAATCAATGCGTGATGACTCAAGTGTCATTTAAGCGACGTGTGAGAGCCCGTACAGCAATCAAAATTCTAATTTCATGGTGGTGTTAGGAGCGACATGTCATTTTTCTTAGCTTCATGCTGTGTGTTCACAAAAAGACCCCGTTGGCCTGTGGTTGAGCTTCTTCTTTTTTCCGCTTATTTCTCTCTTGGTTTCTAGAAAAGGACGGATGAACTTTCAAAAAACACAATTGTATCATTTGATTTGTAATCTTATCAATCTTGGTTATCCTTCTTCTAATTATTGTTCATTTGGCTTTTAAAACCTTTTAAAGTTTGGAATTTCTTTAATTTTATCATTAGTTATTTTTTTTTTAATTTAATTTTTTTTCTGGTTTGGGTCCTCTACTTTTAAATGCTCTACTTATATATTTTATACCTTTCTTGATTTTTTTTCTTGAAATTCCATCCATTTATATTTTATTGTATTTTTTTAATTTATTTTTTGTCATTTTTTTATTGCTATATTCTTATTATTTTCTTGTTTTTTATTTTATTTTTATCCCTCAATATTTAATTTTGTTTAGTTTTCTATCCAGATTTTATACCCATTAACTAAATAGTTTTTTTAATTCCATTCTCAGTTTTTTTTTATAATTTAGCTTCTAATTATTTTATTTTATCTTTTTATACCATATTTGGCTACAATGTTTGAGTTTTAAATTATTTTATGGTTTAATATTTTACTTTGTTGTTTTTTTTTGTAATTATCTTCCAAAAATGCAATTTTTTATTATTTATTTTTAAATTCACCATTCACCATTTGATTTTTAAACTCATTAGTTTCATTGTTTGCTACTTTTTTTTTTCCCAAGTTATTAAGGTTTCATATCCCATATAATGGGTTGGTCAAATTAACCATGCCACCTTACTTTTTTTTTCCTGGTTTTTTCATGATTTTTTTTAAAATTTATACTTTGATGTTAAATTATTAGCCCTTGAGTTATGTGATTGTTTTGCTTTTTTTTTTTGAGTTGTCTTCGAATATGTGTTAGTCAAGTTAATTAGGATTACCTTATTCTTTCTTACTTAATATATTTTTTTATTTAACTTCGGTTATTTTTGTTAGTTCCTTCTCCTTAAAGTCTATTTTTTTATTTCGATTCAATATCATAAGTCGAGTTAACCTGAGTTAAATTAGTTTTTTTTTTAATTTTTTTTATGATTTTTTTCTCAATTTCTTCATTTTGAGTAAAATTATTTACAATTGAGTTTTTTTATTTTTTTTCACTTTATTATTTATAGAGCAGGTTAATGAAGTTAATCTAAATTAACTTGTATTCTTGTTCATAATTTTTTTAAATTTAGCTTGAGCTTTTTTTGACGAGTCCTCCTTCTAGAAGTCTGTTTTTTTTTATTTTTTTTCAAGAAATGTCTAATTAGTTGAGTCCTCTTTCTAGAAGTCTATTTTTTTTTAGAAAAAAAGATGTCAGTCAACTTAAGTTGACTATAATTTTTTTCTGATAGTTTTTTAATTTTTTAATAAATTATTATTTGTTAAGCTTTGTTATTTTTTCACTTTTCTTTTTGTTATGTTATTTTAAAAGTGAACTGGGTTAACTTAGATTTTTCTTTTTAATTTTTTATTGAATTTTTATTTTTTTTACTAGGTCATCTTTGAAATATTCTTTATTTTGATCCTACACCACGGGTAGTTTATTTTGATCCTATATCACAAGTAGTTGGCTAATTAAGTTATCTTAACTTTAATATTAAGTTATTAAATCTTATTATTATTATTATTATTATTTGGATTCTAGTTTTGTATCCAAGATTACATTTTTTAAATTAATTTAATTTGAATTATCTCGAATTATCTGCAGATCATTTTGTTACGTTGAAATAAATTCAACCTGAAACATGGCGTAGCGAGGGACTTACATATCTAGCAGTTAATAAGAAGAGACAAGCCGGGACAAGCAGGGGAGGGGCTACCTGGAGACCCAGCCCAGCTGTGTACATGCTGTTATTAAAGTTTGAAACACTGTGGCCGAATTTTTGCCTGGCCTCAGCGAGCAAGAAATTGACGTTGCCAGCCCATTTGCCGGTGCTACCTGAACATGCCAAGCCAAAAGTCATCTGTGCCATAAATACCGAGAAGATTACTTACGTGCACATGTTTTTTCCTCTTGTGAAAATTTATTTTTTTTATATATTTTATATGACTGTCATATAGTATTTTTTTAGATTAGTTTTTCCCCTTTTTTTCTCTGAAGGAATTTAGATGCTAATCAAAATAAATAATCCTAAACTAAATATTCAAAATCTATAATTTATAATTTTTTTTTATCTAATGAGCAATAAATAGTTTGTGGATGGATATGAAAAAACCTGCTGTCAATTGTCATCCCTCTTTTCTACGTGTTTAATATCGCTATGCATGTTATTTTTTATTTAAAAATATATTAAAATAATCATAAAATATCAAAACATTATTAATTTAATAATTAAAAAAAAAATCAAAAACAGGAGCTAAAGAAGAGATCTACCCAGCACAACTGCATTGACCAACGAGTGGTATTATGTGTTTAATCATAGATCAGTTTGTGCACAGCCAGATTAAAAAGTTGATGTCTGGGCACGGTCATGTCTAAGAGACAGGCCATCGATTATGATCAGACCTTAGAATCGATGAAACCAAAGGGAGAAGGTAGAAAGGACGTGTTATTTTGCCCTAAGAGTTCCAAAGAAAACATTGCTGAGATCATGCATATAATTGATGACTGCGTGTACAATATACAACCCATCGATGATCTTTAATTTCACATGCAGATCATCCTGATGATCAGACCTTTTGAAGATACCTGATCGTGATCAGAGTTATCGGGGGATTAATCGTAATTAATGTATGAATCTAAACCTTTGCACTAATTACTGTGTTAACCAGGAGGAAGTTGACAAATATGTAGAGGGAAAGCAAATGCACAGCGTGTGTTGAAATATCAGGGACGGTGAGAGTAGATATTTGGAATTATGTTTTGAAATTGTTTTTATAAAAGATTAAAAATTTATTATTATTTTTTTAATATTTTTTAATAATTTTGATATATTAATATAAAAAATATTATTTTAATATACATAGACAGATAATATAAAAGGTACCTGTATGATATTAGTTGGTTGTTGAGAGCTGAATGGCAGCCTCTTAATGAGCCCACGTACCATGCTAAAAGAGAGTTGATTTTTTGCACCATTTAATTCTTAAAAACTTTGCATATATATATATATATATATATATGGAAAGAAAGAAAGAAATGAATTTGACTCAATCAAACTTCATCATTAATGCTTTACGAGTAGGATTTTAGGACCATCACTATAAATAAGCTCACCCTACTGGTGCTCTTCTCACGGCTATCTTCTTCCTATATATAAAGAGAGATGGGGAAATTTTCAAGCATGTATGCTGGCGTTTTAGCTGTGATAATTGTTTTAGTGCTAGGTATAGCAGAATGTAGAAAAATAGAGAAAGATGGCTTTGGAGATGGTGCTGGGGGAGGTGGAGGCTTTGGTGCTGGTGGTGGCATTGGAGGTGGAGCCGGGGGAGGAGGTGGTGCTGGTGGTGGCTTTGGAGGAGGCAAGGGTGGTGGTGTAGGAATTGGAGGCGGGAAAGGTGGAGGGGTTGGGGGAGGTGGAGGCTTTGGTGCTGGTGGTGGCATTGGAGGTGGAGCCGGGGGAGGAGGTGGTGCTGGTGGTGGCTTTGGAGGAGGCAAGGGTGGTGGTGTAGGAATTGGAGGCGGCAAAGGTGGTGGGGTTGGAGGTGGTGCCGGTGGTGGTATTGGAGGTGGAGCTGGGGGAGGTGGCGGCATTGGAGGTGGTGCTGGTGGTGGTGGAGGTATTGGAGGAGGCAAAGGTGGAGGGGTTGGAGGTGGTGTAGGTGGGGCTTCTGGTGGCGGCTTTGGTGGTGGAGCCGGGGGAGGTGATGGGGTTGGGGGTGGTGTAGGTGGGGGTGCTGGTGGTGGTATCGGAGGTGGTGCTGGTGGTGGTACAGGAGGAGGATTTGGTGGAGGAGCTGGAGGTGGTGCTGGTGGTGGCTTCGGAGGAGGCAAAGGAGGGGGAGGAGGTTTTGGTGGAGGAAGTGGAAGTGGGCATTAATTCCTGAAGTTAGCGAGCTTTTAATGTTGTGCCTGTGCATGGGATATTATATTATCATGTCGCAATTAAGATTATAATTAGAATAAATAACTAAAGCTTGTATTATCTTGCATCATTTTCTTCCACACGAAAAAATATAAATGTATAATCAGTCTTTGACAAGATGAACAAATTGAAGTCATCTGCGCGCGTTCATTGCACTAAAGACCCTTTATGCCCTCGAAAATTCTTCTGGAAGCAGAACCAAGATAATGGACAAGAAGCCAGAAAGCCACGTCTGGACATAGGACGGGTAGGCATTGCCTAATTCATACAAGTTTAGACCCAGAAGGCTTCATTAGATATGAAAAGCCTTGTAGGTTTCCAAGATACCGCATAGTATATTATCTCATATAAATTGTTTTAAAACATGGTTAAATAACATATTTCATACCGGATGAAACGTGGAGTCCATTCATTTTTTGTGTTAAGAATTATCCCGCAACCAAACAATCTTAACATGAAGTATTAACATGTTTAAAATAAAATGTGGGTAAATTAAAAATTAATCTAAAAAAATAATTCTTTTGACATGATTTTAGAAATCTTAAACCACGAATCACATTGAAAAATTCTCCTGTGGCCTGTAGCTTATATAATAATAAGCTTAAGAGTTAAATTTAAAGTTGTGGGAAATAATAACTTTTAGACGGGAAAATTAAGTTCGCTGCTTTTATTCATATTTTTTAGTAAAAATAATAATTTTTTATAAACCAATGAATAAATCAACAATAATTTTTTTCTACATGAATATTTTATTTTTCATGGAAAAACATCTAGTTTTTAAGGTAAAAAATTATTAGTTTTTTTTTATAATATATAATTAACTAGAATTAATTGTGCATCCATCTTTATTTTAAAATTTTATATAAAAAGAGATTGAGAGGGAACTGCTCTACACCAAATAATAACTCTTTTTTCCTCTGTTTTTTTCAACCTCCTTGCTTTTAGAACTTAGGTTTAAAATTTTCAGAGAAAATTTTTTTGAGCTTGTTTTTTAAGTTTAATAAATAGTGCAAGGTAATGACTATTTACATGAAGGAGTAATCAATAAATTTCAAAGACAAATTATACAATCTTTAACAACAATGTAATATATTTGCAGCTCTTTTTAGATGCTAAATACTTCAATAAGTATAATAATCAATTTATTTAGATATTGTATTCGCTTACATGCATGTTTACGCTGATTGTTTGTTATAGTAATTTTTAACAATAAGTTTACAAATTAAATAAGTAAAAATACTGTTATTCTTTTGTTCATGCAGATCCATGGAGTTAAACTAAACATTATCTTTTGCAATTTTTCTAACATTATCTAAGTCAGACACGAAATTAATTCAGCGCCGAGATGAAGAAATAACAAGAACAATGGCATCTGTATTGCTTGCCAACAACCTAATTTTGCCAAACTGGGAGCCATTCCTTGCCATCTATGAAATCGATTGACATGAAGCTTTTAGCTTCTTCCTCGGTAAGTTGTTTCGACCAAGGGGCGCGGTTCTCAGGATCGGCTCCTGGTCCGTGGCACTTGTATTCTGCCTGGTAAAGATTCCTGTTTCCATTTATGAAGAAGCGGAACACAAGAAATGTCATCAAGCCTCATTTTTAAACATGGACGCTTATTCACAAAGCAAATGGAAAATTTCTTACTCTGTTTTGCCAGCATAGCTCCAATTAGTCCAGCCCTTAGGTGCAATGGTCTTAGAAAGATAGGCTTTTGCGAAAACCACCCTGGAATAGGCGCCTTTAGCTCTTCCCAAGTACACATTACCAATGCCATAAAACTTCCCTTTGATAAAAACAAACCCACTGTCATCTTCTGTTTCCCTATTATGAGCTGTAATGGACCCAAGAATATCCACCCTCATGTCAGCAATCACAAAGACTTCACAGCTCTGCAGCTCCGCGTTAATTTGAAACAACAAAATCATTATGTTTATAATTTTGATAAAAAAAAAGAAGAAGAATTACTCATCAATTGATTGCACTCACATGGAAAATGGACCTGCCACGGCCAAAGATGAAGTCAATTGAGCCCTGAATGTAGCAATCGTCATAGTAATGCCTCCCCTTGTAATCAAATAAAGTGTTATGGGTGCTGTAGAACCCACAGTGGTAGAATGCAGCCATGTCCGAACCAACAAATGCCGCCACAGACTGGTTTTGTGATGTAAAAGCCATCCCTGTTGGTGCCTCATTCTGCATTAATAGTGATAGATCCATTGAGGGGTTAATAACAAATATTACAGGAACGCAAAAAGCAAATTCATATGGATAAAATGAGCCCCAACACTTGAATTTAAAGGCCATGTACCTTGAAGCTAATACCGAAAGCAACGAAATTGGGGGCTTCGACGGTAAATGTTGCAGATGCCTTGTTATTAGCAGAGCTTTGGGACCAGACAATGGCTGTCCTTCCTTTGCCATTCCCTCTCATGAATATATACGGCTTATTCTTGGGAACGTGTACCTTTTCTCTGGTAGAAGATTTTTTTGTAACACCTCAAAAATCATCACCTTATACACGGCTCAATCCTTATTTATATTATAACTAACCAATAAAGAGGGGATATTAATTATTTACCTGTAAACTCCTTTCCTGAGATGGATGATAATCCATTGAGAATTGTTTTTCGGAACAGCATTTATGGCCTCTTGGACCGACGTAAAATCTCCATCGCCATTGATATCGACCTTGATTGTCCGATTGGTGCCAATTTTTTGTGTCAACAGAGGAGAGTCTATAACTGTTTGTGCAGTCAAGCCATCAACATGGCCTGAAAATGATAGGGCGAGGACTAAAATGATAGTAAAGGAAGCAACATGGGCTGGTTTTAGGGACATAATAGGAGCCAAAGAGCAAATAACCATGATGTTTAAGGAAAGAGTCGTGTTAACAGGATTTCGTTCAATTCTAAGTTAAGGGCGATGAAAAAATATTCGGAAGTTCATAAAAAAACAGCAAGAAAGGAGATATTTATGATGTTCTTTAGAGGTGAAAGTTAAAATTGGATGTTGTTAATATGCGTTAGCGCGGGAAAGGTTGTTAGGAAACTATCTATAATTTCGGAAGGGCTCTAATTGAAGCCCGAGCTTCTGTGGCTCGTACGCGATTACTGTTTAATTTTTTTTCCTTTTTTTTTTAATTTTTTGGTAACAGTATAATTGAGACCATATTCATTCCAAGTTATAATTTTAAACCGAAACATCAGCTGCGTCGATGAATAAAGTTGTTTATGTTTATGCTTCTTAGGCTAAATTGGGATGATAATGCAGTTGACAGTTGCTATTTATAGGTATTGCTATTTATAGTGTATTTTTTTATTGATTTTTTATTTTTATAGTGAAAAACCAACCCATTAAAAATAAATATATTGTAACCTAGGAGGTTTTATTTTCCTTTTCTCTTCAAATTTATACATAACTTTAATAAAAAAATTTATTTAAGACCTTTTTTATTAATTCATTTGCATGTGAACAGGTTTAAAGCCAAATTACTTAAATCCCCTCTGGGATTTAAGTTTTTAATTAGAAATCTCAAGCTTAATATACGAAAGTCTCCTTAATTAATTTATTTTTTTATCCAAACTTAAATTGGTTGCCAAATTACATTATGATCTGAGTAAATTTCATGTTTAATTACTAATTATGTGCATATATATGAATTATAGGAATGAGTAACCTCACACAGGATCTCAACTTATCCTAGCTGTATTAACTTGCGGGAGGTGCTATTGGCACATCCAAACTTTCTATTGGCACGTCGTCTTTCTACTGGCACATCCCACTTATCCAGTTCCCCTTTTGAGCTAGCTACAAATTTGACAGTTTCACATATGGTCCACCAAGCAGTTATTCCTGACAGAAGCATCATACGATGAAAGAGATCCTTAGCAGGTAGAAATAACAATTCGCTGGTGCGTAGGTTGAATTTATATTATTTTTTAATATATTTATTTAAGTTAGAGCTCTTATACTTGAAATTTTTATACATTTATCAATATTTTATGTTTAATTTTATCAAATAAAACGAAAAAGATTATTCAAATTTATGATAACTTGATGAATAAAGTTACGATACCGTATCAAAGAATAATTCAATCTCAATCCAAAAGTAGTAACAGACAAGCTTAAGGTAACAGACCTTGCTATATGTAACTGACTAAGTACGTTGTGTATCATGTGAATTATGACCACATCGATTCTACGCTTCCAAGCTCCCATCATGGGAGGGTGTGGACCTGGTCAGAAGTTGATGCTGCCTCTCATGTGACTTTACTGGTTGCCTGACCTCATATCCTTCTTGTCCTGAGAGAAGCTTCAGAGAAAGGAGATTATAACATTGACACTTGCATTTTAGAAAGGCCTTAAGTATCATTTACAGTCTCCTCTGGTGCAAATTTTGTGTGATTCAGAATCAATGAACAGGTCATTTCCTCTCTCATGTTCCAAAGGAATGTTGATGGGTTTTGTATCGGGAAGATGCGTTGTTATAGGTGTGATACTGCATATGGCAACAGCCTCTTTTTTGTTCAGTATCTGCTCAGCAAAGGATCCTCCTGTTCTTTACAAATTTTCCAAAACTCCTTCGGGCTGTTTAAGGAAATCAGTTTAGCGAAATCCATCAAAGAATCTCTCCAAAGCATGTAATTAACGTTTTACAGTGACATAATAGCACTACTCTATTTCATTAATGACAGGGTCATCAAATCCACTTGGACGCACAAATCAGCAACTTTGTAAAGACTAGACAAGACATCATCTCAAGAATCGGTTCACAAGCAGCTAAAGAGCAGTTTAAACAGGCTATCTTTTTTGTTTCAATTGGCTCAAATGACATCATATTTAGCCAGTGGCAGAATTCATCATCTTGGAATGCATTACTTGACACTATAATTTCAAGATTCAAATCACAACTTCTTGTAAGATTTTCCTGTGCTCCCTTATTTTGATAACTTTCATCTTTAAGTTTTGCCTGACTTTCTTAGAACATGAGATGTAAACTTTGGGAGCAGAGACTCTACAATCTGGATGCCAGAAAGTTTATAGTCACAAATTCTGCTGCTGTTGGATGCATCCCTTTCGTTAGAGATCTACATTCATCTTTAGATAGCTGTGTTGCTGTCATGAATCAGAAAGCACAGTTATTCAATAGTCGATTGAATAGCCTGCTAGCGGAACTCCCCAAAAATCTCAAGGCATCAACTTTTATTTGTGCAAATGTTTACGCAATGCTAGATGATATTCTCAGTAACTACATGACATCATATGGTATACAGAATGAGTGAATTCCCTTTTCAACAAACATTTTCCGTCGACGTGGAATGGTCTTAAATTTTCTGACAGGCAGAACCTCTATTTTATTTTTTTACAGGCTTTGAAGTTGCAGATTCGGCGTGCTGTCATGTTGCTGGAGCTGGACTACATGGGGGTTTAATTCCATGCGGAATTCTATCTCAAGTTTGTCCCGACAGATCCAAGTATGTGTTCTGGGATCCATTCCATCTAACCGAAACTTCTTACGAAATCATAGCGAAACATATGATGGATGGTGACTTGAATTATATTTCACCTATGAACATTAGGCAGCTTCTGAATTATTGAACTGTTTACTGCAATAAGACGGATTTTGAGCTGCTCTGTTTATTTGTCTTCTGGATCCTCTGATGCTATAGAATGAACACAGTATGGTCCATTAATCAAAATATGAATTCGGAAGAAATTCCAGCTGCGCATGGTCTTTCTTGTATAGTGTTACAGATACATGTTAGGTTGGTTGCCATTAATGTACAACAACCATTTGGTATTGCACCAAACATTTGCATTCATACAAGATGTCAAAGGTTGGCAGCCACCATTGTTGAAGAAGAGTTGGAGTTGGCAGCCACCTTTGTTGAAGAAAAGCCTCCATGAATGCCTATAAATAGAGGCATATGTTAAAGAGCAAAAGGTGGGAAGAGAATTGTGAGAATGTGAAGAGAGTAGAGAGGAAGAGAGAGCTGCAATGGCAGCAGCCTTGCTGCCATTGCAGCAGCTGCAAGTGCAGCAAAGAGAGTTGAGAGTTGAGTATGAGAGGGTGTAATCCTCCTCCTCCATGTATTTGTTTTGTATTCTTTCTCTATCTCTAAATATATTGACTTCTCCCGTGGATGTAGGCGGTTTTGCCGAACCACGTTAAATATTGTGTCAGTGTGCTTGACCCTCCTATGAGCAAATATCAGTACATCACCGGTCGGATTTACCCAACAATACATGCATACAGGCGGGTGCTACGAAAGCTAGTTAATTTGTCATCAAAGATTCAAGTTCTCTCCTCACATTAAAAAGGATTTTATGGAAAAGAGATATGTTACATGTAGTCATAACATGTGTATGTGATGGTAGAAACTGATTGACGTGAATGGATAAAGAGTCTGCAGTGTGTCAATTGTGTTAACTCAAGGGTGTAATTAAAATATTTTAAAAATGGAGGACCGACCATAACATAAGAGATAGTTGGAGTGTCTTAGATTTGGTTCCTGGCTTCCTGCCGCGCTTTACATGGGAGAATATTAGGAGTTTAGCAGTATTTATTGAGTCCCTATACGCTTAACGGTTTCTTAAGATAGTCCCTCTATTCTTTTTTTTATGAGTCGTTCCATTTACTCTAGAAAATCTTTTAATGTAACCCCTCCATCCCACTTCCTTCCAATTTATCATTAATTTCTGATAACATGCTAGAAAAATTCGACACATGTCCAAGTGTATGCCACACTAATTGTCAAGAATCAATAACAAATTAGATTAAGGGATCACATTGAAAACCTTCTTAAATAAGTGGACCAACTAAAAAAAACATAGACTGACCACATTAAAAAACAGAGGCCCCAAATATACCATTAATCCGAATATTACGGGGTAGATTTACATGCATCATCGTTTCACGCTTTATTTTATTGGTTTTGAATTTAGAATGAATTTCGTTGAATGAACAAAGCCTAACGCATTACCTGTCAAAAATTAAGCCCAAGCATCCCCTGTTTCTTCTCCAAGGGAACAACTAGGGTTGCCAGATTCACGATGGACTTTTCCCGGAGGCAAGACTGGATGTGTTAAGCTGTGGACAGTTATTTGTTAGACTTGTGTAAGCTTTCTTCGGTAGTGTAATAGTTTTTATATTTTTTTTAAAATATTTTATAAAATGTTTTTTATTAAGGCTGGTTTAATAGTTGATTAAATTGTGATTAAAATTAAAGTTAAAAAATTAATTTAATATATTTAATTAAAAATATTTTTTAAATTGAGGTTATAAAATAATTTTAAAAAATATATATTTATATTAATTGTTTTTATTTAAATATTATAAATTTAAATACTACTATTATATTATAAAATAAATAATATTTTACATAAAATAATTTTTATTATTTCTATTAAAATATTTATAACTCTATCGTGCATGAGTTATATTTAACAAGGACTATAGTTTTCTTGAATTCTTTAGCGCTTGATAACATCAGGAATAAAATTAAAAATACAAACAAATTCTGTAAATATTATATTATTAAACGATTTTCATTTAATTTATATAGTGTTATTAAATAATGTTAAATATTAATTTTTAAATAAAATAAAATAAATTTTTTTATTTTTATTTTAGTAGGTTATATCCTATTTAATGCATTTAAATTTAAATTAGAGTGCATCTGAGCAGAATAGTAAAAGATGACTTCACTGTTTACTTAAGTGAATAATGGGGTGATTAACTCTTTACAGCAGTTCTTCTCTGCGTTATCAATACAGGCCCCATGACAATAAATAATGTTTTTTTCATTACGAATTATGCCTTATTTTAAACACTCCTAGACAGACGGATAGAAATAAATGTTACAGTACTTGGTTGGTTCGCAGTTCTGTCACAATCTATAATTCATTCATCTTTTCTACTGCACCAATGAAGAACATTATTGCATGAAGGGAGCTTTAATTTATAAGCCCACAACCCTAGCCGATGAGCTCATACAAAATTAGATGAAGAAGTTAGCCCAGAATATTAATTACCACCCCCAACGCGCAAGCACAATAGGGCGTGTGGGCATATAATCAACCAGCTTAGTGAGCTCATACAAATCAATATCAATGGAACTTAAAATCTATTTGCTATTTTTAATTGACCGCATTAAATTCTTAACACGGGGCAGCTCATGGGTTCGGAATTTGAAGATGCGTGAAGGCAGTTAGAAAAATCAATACGCTTTGCCTTTCGAGCTATGCACAGATTCATTCACTGTGCCTCAGTCCCCAGTATATTTTGCGTGAAAACTCTTAAGGATTTGCTTTATAGTTTATAATTTATACACGCGGGCTCGGCGCTGATTCTGCAGGGTATTCAATGTTATAGTTTACTTATTTTTCTGTCATTTTCAAGCGGGCCTTCGCCGTCTATTTCTTAAATCCATTGCAAACTATCATCCATTTTCATATATTTGACAGTCTTAAGACTTTCCCATGAATTGAATAGCATAAAACCTGGAAGAAAATCAGGCGATTTTGGGACTGAAATGGAGCATGTTTTGGCGACATGACTGAGAGCCAAATCGAGTGGCTGGTGATAGTTTCAGATAGAATTGCAAGCTCATAAGTTTAAGGGAGTAGCTTGAAAGAAAGTTAAATTCGAGGGACTGTGTGTAATTTATAAATTTTTATTGAATGGACACAAGTGAGTCCTATTGCAAATGGGTACCTGTAATTATTGCCACCCTTCCATTTCATTGCATTTTATCCTTTGCGAGAAAGTCTAGGAAAGACAAGGATTAAAGTTCGTTCAAGTATAGGGATATGAGAGCTCCGGCCTAGGCCTTGGCTGATCAGATTGCAGATGTTTTGATTTTCGAAACAAGAGTGAAGTGTCCCATCTGATAAGATTTATTAGGATGGTTAACGGTTGCGCATCCTTTTTGTCTTTGATTAAAACTTCCTTTTTAGATTTGGCGATTGAGGAAATTAAGACACGAAAATAAAATAAAATATGGCTTTCACATGATTGCTCCCAACCTTTCGAATTAATTGATTTGCCATATAAACAAGTCGAGACAGTTAAATCACATTCAATTCTATTCGATCATGTTCTACCTTGCGTCCTTGAATACTTGCGATCTCGAATACTTGCGATCTCCTTTTTGTTGCAAGTTTTTTGAGCTCTAGTATTAAACAGCAACAGGACCCTCAAGAATCAATAGTTAGGCATATCTCGTTTTTTTTTTCCGTTATGGATATCCTCTTAAATAAACGAGGAAATGCGTGGATAATGTCTCAAGTACTGACAATCTTTGTATTGTCAAGGGTGAGCATTGCAAACAGTGTTCCTGCGAATTTTATTCTTGGTGACTCCTTGGTTGATACTGGAAACAACAACTACATCGTGTCACTGTCTAAAGCTAACTACATCCCAAATGGGATTGATTTCGGAAGGCCAACAGGAAGGTACACCAATGGAAGAACCATTGCTGATATTATAGGCAAGTTCATTTCTCTTATTTCTGATTGATAGCTACTACTGCAGTGCCTAAATAAAGACTCAGCCTGATAGTGAAGCAGATAAATGATCTCATTTCCTCATCGTTATATCAAAACTGTGTTTAACTAACAGGTCAGGAATTGGGTTTTGAAGATTTCACTCCTCCTTTCTTGGCTCCTACAACAGTGGGATCTGTGGTTTTGAGGGGTGTCAATTATGCTTCTGGTGGAGGTGGAATTCTTAATTACACTGGAAAGATTTTTGTAAGTTTTCTGTTTGATTCAATCGAATATTTTTATTTTTCAAAATGTATGCATGCTTGAAAGTGAATCACTGAATGGACAAAATCAACTCAGCTTCCGAGTTTTTTGAAAGCTTTTAATTAAGACTTTTAATGCTTCTAGAAAAGTCTCACAATCGATGAACGAATTTGTGCTTCCAAAGTTTTTGAATGATTGTTTTCTTAATCTTTTCAATTTTAAGTGTGGAGTCAGATTTTTTAGAAAACCCCAAACATGAAAGTGCATTTTAAAAAAAGTTGCTGCACCTCTATTTTAGCCTGGTGAATTCATGTGATAAGTATTCTATGCATAACCTATAGGGTGGTCGGATCAACTTGGATGCGCAGATTGATAACTTCGCAAACACCAGGCAAGACATAATTGCAAGCATTGGTGCTCCTGCAACTCTGAGTCTGCTTAAAATGTCTCTCTTCGCAGTTGTTATTGGCTCAAACGATTTTATCAACAACTACCTGACACCAGTCGTCTCAGTCGTAGAGCAGAAGGTGGTACCTCCAGAGGTGTTTGTAGATATCGTGTTGGCAAGATTCAGATTACAACTCACGGTAAAAAAAGCTCCTTGCAACTATATATGTTTATTTAGACCCTTAATTTTCCATGTATTAGACCAATTCTGGAATCCTGTAAAGAGCTAGCTCCATACTATTTGCAGAGGCTCTACAATTTGGGTGCTAGAAAGATTCTTGTGGCAAATGTCGGTCCAATTGGGTGCATACCATATCAGAGAGATACAAATCCAGCTGCAGGAGACAATTGTGTTAGTTTTTCCAATCAGATAGCCCAGCTATACAACACAGAGTTAAGAAGCCTTATCACTGAGCTTGGTGCAAATCTGGAGGGATCAAATTTTGTTTACGCAGATGTTTACCGCATTGTCAATGACATCCTGCAAAATTATAGATCATATGGTCTGACATCTCGATCGTTTTTGGATGAGTACGTAGATGGTGTTTGTTTTCTATTCAGAAATAAGATTTGTAATTTTGTTTTGCAGGATTTGAGAACGCAAATGCATCATGCTGCTATGCTGCCGGGAACTTCGGTGGTCTGATACCATGTGGCCCTTCATCAAAAGTTTGCTTCGACAGGTCCAAGTACGTTTTCTGGGATCCATACCATCCTTCTGACGCTGCTAATGTGATCATAGCGAAACGGCTATTAGATGGTGACTCCAAAGACATTTCACCGCTGAACATTCGCCGTCTTGCTACAATTTGAATCAAGTCAAATGAGAGCCATTAACCCTCTTCCAGGCAGAAGTAAGTCTACAAAGAAATTTTACTTTTGGACTAATAAACAATTGTATCGGTTAATAGAAAATATAAAATAGTTTCTTATTTTTTATTTTGTTAGAACGGCCTCAAAATTTAGATTCTTCAGCATTCTTCTCTTTTCACTGGGTGAATCAAAAACAAGAAAAGAAGCTATTCATGACTTTGACTGAATTGACCTGTGACCAAGTTCAAAGCTCATCATAACTTCTTTAAAGGCAATATATATATATATATATATATATATATATATGAGCTCCTGTCTTAAATAGCTTACACTTTCCTATGCAGTATAATTTCACATCATGTCTTTGTAGCCACTCCTTATCTCTTATTTCTCACAGGCTGAAACAACAGAGAAATCAAGTTTTTTTGCTGCATCTCACTTGATTGCTGACATTAATTAATCCTCTGTCAAGGGCAATTCTGCAAGCCCTTTAATGTGACCTAGTTCACGGTAGTAACT
This sequence comes from Populus ilicifolia, assembly GCA_015708895.1. Classification (NCBI taxonomy): domain Eukaryota; kingdom Viridiplantae; phylum Streptophyta; class Magnoliopsida; order Malpighiales; family Salicaceae; genus Populus; species Populus ilicifolia. The sequence continues at coordinate 495,310 of SRLM01000574.1, forward strand.
GGTGCTCTCTTCCCGAAGAAAAAGACTAGAGAAGAACCATCCATGTAACCATTAACCCACCTGATCAGAGCAGCCGCCTACAGTAAGGGAGCAGTATACTAGTGAGTGCTTAGCAGTGAGTAATGACCGGTGAGAGTTTATTTCATGGATGGTATTCCTGAAAAATGGAATTGATGCTCAACTTTATGAGCAACCGAGTGGCCACTAGTTGTGATGCATATAGCAAAGACAACTATTATTATTTTAAGTTCAAATCCAAATAAAGTGTACAGAAAAAAATCTGATGAATGTATTAATTTGGATGCACATGATTGATTGAGATCCAATTAAGGAAAGACTCAGTGGTTGAAAACTAGCATGAGGATGCCGTGAATACAGGGAGGGAGGGAGAGAGTTTCACTGACACTAGGATGTGATGGTCTGGGCTGGGCTGGTTATATGCTGGTGGTGCGCTATAATTTGTAGCCCAAAGATCTGGTTGCATTTTAACCTATCTATTGTGGCAGGAGATGACGGCCATCTAATTGTACACAAGAGAGGCTTTGGTTAAAGATCTGAAAATATCGTATTGAATTGCAATCTTTTGCTGGTGTTACTATCCCGACGACTTCAGGAGGGAAACCTACATCTTCCAACTTTATCCCGAATGAAATTCCAGCTAAAACAGTCACAGGCCTTCTCTAAATCCACCTTTATAGCCACGAATCCCTTCCTCCTGCGTGATTTATGCATAGAACGGATAACCTTCTGAGCCACAATGACATTATCATTAATTCGTCTACTCAGCATGAAACAATTTTGCTGCGGACTAATAATGGAAGGAAGGAGCAACTTCATCTTATTACCACTGTTTTGGTTGTCAATTTTACAAGTCACATTGCACAAACCAATTTGGCGAGATTAAGCAACATGCACTGGCCTCTGTACTTTAGGAATTAGAGCAAGAAAAGTCTTATTAACCCGAGAAGTATCTTTCTTTCCCCGGAAAACATTTTGAACAATTTCAACAGTACCTCCTGCTTTCCATTGAGTATGGAAGAAATGAGCATGGAAGCCATCAGGACCTGCGGCTTTATGAGCACCCGCATCAAATAAAGCACTTTGGACGTCATCATGCACAACTGGACTCCTCAATCTGCACATAACAGCATCCGCTGAAGGAAAAGTGCCTCTGATAGGAAAATAAGGTGGTCGAACCACCACCATCGAAAATAAAACCTTATAAAGATTCGATACTGTACACTGAAGACTAGTAGCGTTCGAAAACCCATTTCCCTTACCAGAGCACAGGGATTCAATGAGTGTTGGAGCTAGAATTTTTTAAATAAAAAGATAAATGATTAATAAATATTTAATATTATATATTAAATAAATATGTATTATATTAAGAAATTAATTTAAAATATATGTATTTACTATATCAAATAAAATTAATTTAAATATACTTTTAAAATAAAAAAAAATACGATATAATTGTTCTTTTCGAGTTTTATATTTTAAAACCTCTTCATAATAACTTTATTATATATTCAATTAAACTCTTATTCGTCTATTTTTAGTTTACGATGGGTTGGTTCAATGCTTGTATTTTTTATATTTTTTAAGGATTAGTAAAGTTCTTCACAATAATTTTATACTAACATATGGTAGAGAATATCTAAAACTATATCTTAAAGGGATTGTCATGAAAAATTGATGTTGTTATTGTTGACTTGTTATTTTCTATAGGTAGATTAAACATAAATATTTTTTATTTTTTCATCATGTTCTTAATTTTTTGAGTTGTTCTATACTTTATTTTTAATCACTAATAAAATTCATTGCCATCTATTTTCTATATAAAATTTATAGTAAAATACTTATCAATTCATTTCAATTTATATCTATATGTATATAATATTACTCAAACACATATTAATTCACAAACTCTTAAATTATTATAAATCCTAATATTTTTAATAATTAATTGCAAAGAAATAAAACTAAAATTAAACAATGAAACAAGTAGAAAAGATGAAGAAAACTTACCTAAAACATAAAGCATAAGAGATTGTTTACTTAACTAACTAATAACTTAGGACTTAAAGAGAAATTTTATATATAAAAAAAGAGAGGCAAGAGTAGTAGCTTGAAGAAAAAAGGCTTTTGGTTAATTAATGAAAGAAAAAGAAAAAAAATAGTGAAATGTAACTTGGGTTAATTAATAGCTCACCAAAAAAATTAAACATATCTTAATATTCTAATATAAAACGTATTTTGAAAAAAAAAACAGAGAGAGAGAATTTAAAAGGGAAATTACATATTTTAATATAAAAAATATATTAAAAAAATTAAGGGAGCAATTGCCCTCTTTTAACACCAAGTGGCTCCGCCACTAAATCCAACACTATTCCTCTCTCCACAAATTATGATGGTGGCATGAAAAAATATAAAATACTTATCCCTGGACAAATTCACTTGCTCTAGATTTTTGAAACTAGTGCAATTATTCTTACCTTTGATAATTTTATATTCTTCTTGTATTTGATTTTCTTTTATTATTTAATTTTTCTTTTATTCTTCTTGTATTATGATTATAAATTAGTACTCGATAAATAATAAAACTAAAAGTACGATGAAATAAATATTTTATGATGAAAGAAAAGATTATTTTGGTAATAAAAAACTTAGAGGCTGAATAAAATAATTTATAGTAATTCATGATATTTTATGAGCAAATTCACAGTATTTCAGAGAAAAAAATTATAAAGTAAAATTTTTAACCAGTTTAATATTTAAAAAATAAAAAAAATAAGATAGAGAAAATTTTTATAAAATAATTTTAAAAAATACAAGAATACAAAAAAAATATACAGTGAATTACTACGTGTATTTGATAAGTGGAAATAATGATTTCTCCACGCCCTTTAATTATATGTATTTAAAAAATAAAAATAATTTTTTAAAAAATAAAGAAGTAAAACAGAGATAATTTGAAAAAAAAAATTGTAAAAAATTAAAAAAATACAAAAATAAAAAAAATATACATTATAGATTATTGTAATCCATATTTGGGTGTGGAGAAACAATAATTTGCCCCTACGTTTTACTTATATGTGTAATACCAGCCCAGGCCTTTTGAATCTCTCCTAAACGGGCCGAAACTAGTAAAACAAAATATTTCTCCGAAATCCATCCTTTCAGGATATGCGTCCAAACTTTGGTATCGCCGCCGTCATTGACAGCAGGGTTTTTCCTTTTACACACACACATATATCAGAGCTCGCTTAATCAAGAAGAGAACGACTGATCCTCACCCGCCCCTTTCTTTTACTTTTTTTATTGATTCGCATGGAAAAATTATATACCAGGAATTTTGTTCTTATTGATTTTCTAATCTAATATAGAAAAGGACAATCATGCTGATGGTTGTATTTTGGAGTCTCTCTTTTTCAAGGAAATAGTGAAATACGCTTAACATCGTCACCAGCAACGACTCTGCTATCGAGTAAAATGAAAGTTTTGACTTTAAGCAGCTTCTTTTTTCCCAATCATTTTTTCTTCAAATTTTAATTTTTTTATTAAATCTTTTCATGTATATTTAATAAATAGTAAATTTAATATTTATCGAATGTTCCAATTGATAAATTATTTCATTTGAAAATAAAACTAATTAGAACATATTTTTAAAGACAAGATGAATATTAACGGAGGGATCTTTTTAGATTGTTAAATTCTGCTGAGAATGTTTTGATTAAAAGGAGAAAGCTAGGCCGAGCCGCAGGGGTGTCTAAATCATATGACTTACCGAAAGAGGTAAAAAAAAAAAAAAAACACAGGCACTGGCTATCCATTACAATCTATCAATGCAATGTCGGCGGGTTGATCCTATCCAAAGACCGAGCCCCATACCTCAGATGTTGCCAGCACACAACCCTACCTGTAAGCTTTTTTACACGCAAATCAATATCGCACAAAACCATAAATAAACACAGGCAATCGATCAAACCTGCCCGGAAAAGAAGAGGGAGAAAAGTAGTTGTGTCCCTTCTCTGACTTGAAAATGGATCCAACCAGAATTGAAAACCTTATCCTGGTCACTCGAGACCAAAACGGCATCGCAACGATCACAATAAACCGTCCAAAATCGCTGAACTCCTTGACGAAGCCTATGATGGTTCGCTTAGCCCGTCAAATCAATGCCTTGGGCAAGGACGAGTCGGTTCGGGTCATCATTTTGACGGGATCGGGTCGGGCGTTCTGTTCGGGTGTGGATCTGACTGCTGCGGAGGAGGTGTTTAAAGGGGATGTAAAGGACGTGGAGACCGACCCGGTTGCCCAAATGGAGCGGTGCAAAAAGCCCATTATTGGAGCTATTAATGGGTTTGCAGTTACCGCCGGGTTTGAAATTGCACTTGCTTGTGATATTTTGATCGCTTCTAAAGGAGTTAAGTTTATGGATACACATTCAAGGTGTGTTGTATTTTATATTTGATTGAAGTTTTTGTATGTTTATCTACTAGTTTCACCCTTTGATTAATATGGTTTTGTTATTGGGTTCATTCTTCTTTTTTTTTTTTTTGGGTGGGTGTG